>CM029373.1:13738853-13923493 GCA_017165825.1 Hepsetus odoe | reverse complement strand
ATATATATATATATATATATATATATATATATATATATATACATATATATATATATATATATATGACATTAAATGTGGAAACAAATGGCACTCTTTTACTTGAAGAAATTCAAATGTGAATTATGAAAGTTTTTGGAAGTTTAGAAAGCCCTGGGGAATTTTGGGAGTGTTTGGTAGTGATGAAAGTTTTTTATATATTGAGAGTATTAGGAATGCTGGAATATTAGAAGTGTTGAGAGTAATGAGAGTTTTTGAGCATTGGAAGTGTTGGGAGCAGGTATGAGAGTGGCATTAATTGTTTTTTAAGGCAAAGCAGCTGTTTGACCAACAATAGACCTGCAGTGCATACACACCTGTGCTAAAAATAAAACACCACCTAAAATGTTAAAGGTGGCTAACAAACTATGCAGATAAACAGATGAAGTGTGATCTATTTGTGAGCTACAAAGTGCACGTATGTGAACTAATAATTGAGTGTAGAGACAATGTAGGTGTATCTAATAAAGTGGCTCATTAGTGTGTATGGTCACATCAAAACACTACTTGCTTTCTTTTTCTTAACTGAATGGGCAGATTTGTAATATAGAGAAATGGCTGAATCAGAGATATGAAATCTCAGATTTTATGAAGTCCATAAACATACCAGAAAAACAATCGGCGCCTTTAGAGGGATGACAATGAATCTTTGAACAGATGCACATTTTACTGCCCGCACCACCGTTGTGGTCATCGATCTTTCTCGAAATGCGTCAGTTTTTCTACAGGCTGGAGAGTTTCCTCTGTCTTCGGCTAGAGCTCATGTTTTCCAAGAAAGGGCTTGCTCGCTCCAGATGGAGAAAAGTGCGTCATGTGAGCATTTGTTCGAGAAAAATAATGGCCGGAGTGATGAGTCACTGAATCAGAATCAGTCAAGGGGCATGAAACAAAGTAAAAGTCACTGCATATTCGATTGCCAGACGACTTGAAAGCCAGGATATCTCTGGGCACTCCATTTTCGGTACGATCCGAAGTGCTCGGAGGGAACGCAACCACATGTCATCTTGGCCTGAACTGTTTATGAGACACACAGAGCAGACATTTCTGTGGCTGTGAAGCTAGTTTTGTGATTTTGTAAACTGTTTCTAAAACAAATACCTGACGAATGACTGCATAGTCTTCACAGTAATGACCCACCATCAAACAAAGAGACGCTACTTATAACCATCACAGTGTTTTCTCAGTCATTAAGAGTGTCTGTACCAGTATCCAGAATAGAAATAAAAAAAATGAAATTAAGGAACTAAGACTGATGAGGGTCTCATGTTATAAGTGTTAAAACTGAGGATCTAAAGCAGAAAGTGTGTTTACATTAACTGGGATGCAGAGAAAGACAATAAACTCTCCTCTCCCTCACTCCTTTCTGTCTTTCTCTTTGACTCTCCCTTTGTCTCTCTCTCACTCTCTCTGCTAGCCACCATGGCAACCAGGGAGACAGCTTGGGGTGAGGGGGATAGTGACTGTGTTAACAAATTGACTCTCTTGAAGGTCAGGCTTCCACACACACACACACACACACACACACGAAAGCACATGAACACACATGCTCTTTGCATTAGGTGTGTTTCATTGTGTTTTTGTGTGTATACGTGTGTGTGCTTTAACAACATATCATTTGAGGGGGGGTTGATATGGACCGACAGACACACATAAACGCACATACATACGTACAGAACTCTCAGCATGGTGCAGAGGTCATGTGCACTTTACTGAATGCTGAAAGGTTCCATGAACCAATCAATCTCTTATAAAACAGGATCCATATTTTGTTAAACACACCTCTGGAACTGTATAGAGCAGCATTGCGTCTCTGCCAGTAGAAGCTGTGCTTCTTTAAAGACTTTGTAACCCAAATAGAAGTAAAAGCTGCAGCGGTACATACAGTACAACTCAATACGATCAGCATCCACCAACCTAGAAACTAGATTCTCTTTGGACTAAACTAAAGCACAAAAGCTCCAAAGTGAGACGTATGAGCAATAGTAATCAGCATTTTATTCATTATTAATTTTATAAATTTTTTCCTATGTACAGTCATGCGAAATAATTACGAACACTGTTAAATATTCAGTTCTTTATTAAGAAATGTTCACATATTGATGTCTAATTTTTATTTATTTATGGAAAGGCAAGTGATTTAATTGCAGGTAAATGACAACAATTAACCTTGATCTATTCATTGAACAAAAGATATCAACAAAAATGTCTATTTTAACTGAGGAAAAAGTTAGGACACCCTATCCCCTAATAACTAGTGTTACCCTCTTTGGCTGAAATAACCGCAGTGAAATGATTCTTGTAGCATCGACTAATCTCTGACATCGGTCTGAAGAAAGTTTACCCCAATCCTCAATGTAGAATTCTTTAAGCTGTGAGAATTCTTTAATTCTTTAAGATGTTTGAGGGGTTTCTTGCATGTACAGCCTGTTTCAACTCACCCCACAGAATCTCAATGGAATTAAGATCTGGGCTTTGGCTCAGCCATTCCGGGACTCTCCATTTCTTAGTTTTCAGCCAGTCCTTGGTGGATTTACTGGTATGTTTTGGGTCATTGTTGTGTTGCAGGGTCCAGTTCCGCTTCAGCTTTAATGTTCTTACAGATGGTCTCACATGTTCCTCAAGCACCCTCTGATACACGGTAGAATTCATGGTTTCTATGATGGTGAGCCGGCCAGGTCCTTTTGCAGCAAAGCATCCCCAAACCATGACACTTCCACCACCATGCTTCACAGTTTTTATGAGGTACTTTTCCTGGAATAATGTATTTGGTTTACGCCAGACATGTCCTCTGTTCTGGTGTCCAGATAATTAAATTTTAGACTCATCTCAGACAGCTGGTTCAAAGCAGAATCAAAGGTACAAATTTTGTGTCCTGCAAAAAAAAAAAGGAACAATGCAATGGATTTTTCTTAATATAATGTTAATATAAGATTATATTAGTAGCCATAGCAGAATGGTTAGAAAAAAGTGCTTTCAACCAGTGGGTTGCCAGATCAGTCCCTTGGACTGTCACCGGGTGCAAGTATTGTGGCCCAGTGCTTCTGGTGCATGTGTTCGCTTTCAGCATCTATAGGGTGGGCTCAATGTAGGGGACATATCCACTGCTCACTGTTCAGTGTGTGTGTGCAAGCAATGGGTTTCATGTAACACTACTTTAATGCTCATATGGATTCTTTGTGGTAAAAATATTACTATTTACTATTGAAGTAGCCTATTTGACAGTTAGTTCTGCTAAGATGTTACATGTGAAGTGACAGTTATAATTTGTCAATGTGAAGACACCACATAAAATGCATCCTCTACGTTTAATTCATACACACACTGCAACAGGGAGTAGCCATACCCAGCACCCACGTAGCAGTGATGGGGATGGTACTTTGCTCAAGGGTACCTCAGGGCAACCAACTGGTCCAGGAGTCAAACCTACACCTATCTGATCCTGCGGCCTAGTCTCTAATCACTAGGTCACTGCTGTTTAGTAGGGTTTCTGACTATATTTTAAATATAGATTAAAATTTTTTAAATGATGTTAAAAAGACATTTTTCAATACATTTTCTATTTCTATTTCTATTTCAATACATTTCAAAAAAATAAAATTTGAAACACAGGGCTTTTTACTGGATGTGCTTTGAAATTCTATCAACTGGGATTCTTTTAGTTTGGCACAGCATGCATTGAAATAGCTCTACTTTATAGTTCTAGTTCTAGCAGAATCAAGAATCCTGATATTTGCTACATAGACAAACTACAAATCATATTGAAATACTCAATTAAATATCTATATTCTACAGTGCATTTAGCTCACTATGAAATAATGTCCCGAAAGCAAAAAAATCATATTTAGACATTAATTGTTTCACTGCTGCCCTTAAATCAAAAGTATTTTTAAAGAAAATCCAAACTTTTTGCTTCATTTTTGTTAAATCTGCAAATTTAAGAAACATTTACTAAAGTTTCAGCCATACACAAGCATTAATTTCCCACCCTTTCACCATTCGTTCCTAAATGTTTTCCCCTGTAATCAATCTCTATCATTTACATTTTTCTGGATTGTTTTCTTTCACTTGTTCTTAAAAAGTTTTTTTCATCAGTACCTTATTTGGCCTGTTAGTTCATTTACTGGACATTATAAAGTCAAATACTTACTCTAGGATAATGGTGTTTGTCAGAGGTGGGTAGTAACTAGTTATATTTGCTTTCAGTCTAATTAAGTACAGTTTTGATGGATTAGTTTTGTCCAGAGTATTCTCATATAATGCTGTGAATTTTCCTGTTTTTGTGTTGGTCAGTTTCAATCATTAACATATTGTTCTACAATGTCTTCTTTTGAGTTTCTTTTAGGGGTGCAATAGGAATGGAACACATTACTGGAGAATATGTTTTTATTCAAGTTGTTTTTGTAGCTCTTTACTTTTTTTAAAATCATAATTTCCTTGATGTAACAATACTTTTACTGGCTTTAGTCTGCTGTACTCTAGTATTGATACAGAACCCGCTGAATCAATAAGGTATGCAAAGACACACCCTTTTAATGGGAAGATCATTAGCTTTCTCTGAACTGGTATTTACATTCCTTTTTCATATAGCTGAATAATGATAGTTCAACAGTGAACATTCATTTGAAGCCCAAACACATGGGTTTGTATGTATTCAATGTAAGGACATATACAGTATATGTCCAAAAGTTTGTAGACACATCAACCACCATCTTCTGTAATCAAACCTGATGTTTGCTCTTTTTACCCCAATAACAGCCTCTACTCATCTGGGATTATGCTAAATGTTTAAACTGCTAAGAGCATTTGTTTGCATTTACCAGCAACAGCATTAGTGAGGTCAGGCGCTGATGTTTGATGTTTAAGATTACAAATGCAACTCAGACCAAACGGTGCTGGATGGAGAATAATTTCTTCAGTTCAGAGTTTCTCAGTGTTTTTCTCGCCTTAATGCAGCCACTTCCGCTCAGTAAGGGGTTGTTTAGGAGCTGGATGGTGTTGTAAAGCTTTGAAAACAATAAAATGTACAGGACAATATCACCCCAGGACTAGAGCTGAGAAAAACAGACACTGAAAATGCCGTTCCAGTGTTCTAATGGCTTTACACTCAGTGCTCCTAGACACTAGCTAATTCGTACACACTAACTAGGTCTCTCCCAAACACGGGGAGGTTTTGGGCCAGGATGTGTTTGAGTTACTTGAGAACTGATACACTGAGAACTTCTTTTTGCTTGTTGCTAACCTAACTAAACTGATCAGGAGAGCCTTGTTTGTGGCAATTCTGTTACTGCCAAATCACATTATGGCATTATGATGGAGGAGAAGAAGAGCCATTCAACATTAAAAAGCTGCTTTTTAAACTCAAGTAATAAACTTTATGTTTTCAGGATTTCATGAAAATAAAAACATGATGACAAAAACACGATGACAAAAACATGAGGGTAAATGTTGCATTTAACAAGCAAAAAAGGTGAATCTTGTATTTATACAGTACATCTTTAGTACGTGCTTCTTTAAGAAAAATCCAGCTTTTATCAGTTAAAAACAGTAAGGTCTATGAAAGCAAACATATTAAGCCTATTAGAATGAAAGTCTGATAGCAGCTGGACCAAAGCATGATCATTTTGTGGGAACTGTCCTCTCCTGTGACGACTCAAGAAACGCGTCACAAAACAAACACAAGCATCAATTAGAGGACACAGATTATATTGGTAAAATTTTAATGTGTTAAAAATAAAAGTTTGCAAAGCTATGATGTCTGAAATAAAGCAAAAACTTCACTTTAAAACTTAGCTTAGGGTAGGTTTTTCTGGGAAAATGGCCAGGAACTGTAGACACTTGGCAGGAGGACCTAATTAATGGGCATCCATTGGACAATGCGGTGTTACAGCAAATTTGTGAATAAAAGATTATTCTGCACTTTAAACTAAGCCCAAAAATGAGCCTTAGCCTTATGAATGAAAAGGGGACAGGGGCTTTTCACTGTTTTGTCAAATTTGCATAACCAATTTCAAAAATTTATCAAAAAAATTCATGTATGGTGCTGTTTATTGTTCTCTTTGGTGATCTAAATTAAACAATACATCTTTTTTCTATTGCAAAGCATTTGAGTTTTGTTTTCGTACGCCCATGTGAGTACACACGGCACACGTCTTTTCACGAGATGCAAGTCAACAAGTTGTGTTTTTTTAAATAATAATAATAATAATAATAATAAGTGACAACCCTTGTCATTGCGAGGTCAAAGCACAGCAGACAGTGAACCACAACGAAATTGGACCTCTGCATTTAACCCATGCACACTCAAACACCGTGCAGCAGTGGGCAGCTATTAAAAGCGCCCGGGGAGCAGTGACGGGGACGGCACCTTGCTCAAGGGTACCTCAGGGCAACCTATTGGAAAGGGGTTCGAACCCCCGAACCTCCGATTATGCGACCAACGCCACTAGGCCACCGCTGCCCCGGTGGATTTTTGGATTTTTGGATTTTTGTGCTATTTTTGGAGAAGTGTTATGATTTCACAAAAACAATATGTACATCTCAGCAAAAAAAGAAAATAACTAAAAAGCTGTGTCAATAGGTCATATTTCTTTATTATACGTTAATTATTATAATTAATTATTAATTATATTATCATTATATTATTAATTATATTAATTATTATAATTAATTATTATACCTAATAATTAATTATTCATGCATATATCTGAGGACATTCTTTGTTCTATGCGAAGCTACTAAATTATGGATATACATGTACTTTTGGTGTGACTCTCTTAGTGTCCAGGTTATAGAGCTGCTACTTCTGAAACCCACTGGTAAGGTTGCTGTTCATGTCCGCAGTCAATAATGTATCTAGAACTTCAAGATGGCCGAATGATTTTTCGTCACAAAAGTGCTCCCTCGACATAACTGACAATGTAATTGGCTAACTCCACTGTTCCACCCTAATCATGTGGCTCAAGTAAGTTATTTTGTTTTAAACGTTTTGTTTTAAACCAACAAATCACTTCATATAAAGCATCTTACAAACTCAGGGGTATTTCCTCTGTGAGGAATTATATATGAAGATGGAGCTGCCAGGAAAGAGGAAAAGAGAAAGACCATAGAGGAGGTTTATGGACGTGATGAGAGAGGACATGCAGGTGGTCAGTTCGAAGAAGGAAGATGCAGAGGACTGGAAAAAATGGAAAGGGATGATCTGCTGTGGCGACCCCCAAACGGGAGCAGCTGAAAGAAGACGAAAAAGAAGAAGGGGTATTTCCTCTGCTTTTACAACTGGATCAGAATACACACTCATAATGCCACAAAACGGTGACCTCAATCTGATTACTGGGACTTCTTTTCCATCACGTTTATGCCAACTCTATCACTTTTCTCTAAAACCTTGAAAAATCCTGGACCTCTCCGTTCCAGCTCAGAGACACTCCCTACTTTTATACAGGTGACGGTAATCAGGCAACGTATCATAGAGAGGAAATGTAATCAAACTGCAATATTATTTTAGATAAGGGATCTATTTTCAACACACTTTGACCTCACGTGAGTTTTTTCCCCATTTAATACCCACAGGACAATTGGCAGCATAAAAGTAAACTTGGGCATATTGTGTCTTTAATAAATACCAGTCAACGTGACTATGATGTTATTGCCTATAATACACGACAGATCAGTCAGTGAGGGGAGCATTATGAAAGGTGTTTATATAAGGCAAACAACATGTCGTTTTGCCATGACATATCCTTGTAAACACAATAAGCATGGCAGATCTTTCCAGATGTTTGTGAGGTCTAGCATGTGATTGTTGTGATATTGCTAGATCGAAGGCGGTGGGCACTACAGTGTTGCTGCCGTAACAACCAGGATTTGTTTATCTGTGATGAATCAGAACGATATGGCACGGAAGACTGACCTACTTAGAAAAATGACACACACATGCCAGCCGCTCCACCTCACACACACTCATACAAGCATACAACTCTACATATAGACTTACAATATACTCACAATCCTGCTACGACCACACCTAGGCCAACCCTACACTTCCCACACATGCCCACATAATACCTCTCATATTCCTGTCATACCAACATACACACGCACACACAAATGTTGCCTCTCAGTTCCTGATCTGCTGGCAGATATACTAAAGTTCAGAATGTCTGACCCCTTTTAGGTTTCTTTCAAAGGCACAGAAACAAAAGCACCTGTCTAATGTTAAACAATGAAGAGTGTGAAAATGGTAAATGGTAAAAGTGATTTACAACAGCTCTTTGAAAATAAATCCTCATAAATGTCATAAATGGACATAAAAAATACATTATTAGAAAACTGAAGGATTAGTTAGTCACATATCTGAGAATGTCCGGTGTGCAAATACCAGCGTAATACCATTCTCTCTCACTCTCTCATTCACTCACTCACTCCTTTTCATAGCCGCTTGTCCTAATTAGGGTTGCGGGGAGGGGGGGGCTGCTGGAGTCTATCCCAACTCTCACAGGGCGAATCGCAAGGTCAACAGTCAATCGCAGGTTAGACACACAGACAAACACACTCACACTCACACTTAGGGGGCAATTTAGCATCTATTTGCATGTCTTTGGACGATGGGAGAAAAGCAGAGCATCTGGAACCCACACAGACATGGGGAGAACATGCAAAATCCACATTGAAAGGACCCGGACTGTCCCCTGTCACCTGGGAATCAAACCCAGAACCTTCTCGCTGTGAAGCAACAGCACTACCCACTGTAGTACCGTGCCACCCCCAGCTTAATACAACCCACAAAATACAAACTATCCCTGGAAGTGATTGAGCTAATTTTGAGAGTTCAAAAATGCAATTGAATTATTACTGCAATTGAAAGCTATACATCAGAAGAGTGACTTTTGATAGAAAAGAATGTCAGAATGCACAGAGCAGAGGTTTCCACCAATAGAATAAAGTGAAAAAGCACAGGGATTAGTTTCTATACATACACACATAAACAAAACACACACACACACACACTTACACACACATGCACGCATGCACGCACGCATGCACGCACACATGCACACACACACACACACACACACACATACCTCTTCCTTTTTTATCACAGTAAGGTATCTCCCCCTTTCATTTTGGAATCCACTGTCTCATTGTGTCCCCTGTGGCCTACTTCCAAACATTCGCACTCTCTGTCTTTGTTTCGCTCTACCTCTCTTTCTCTCTCTACTTTTCATAGTTGTTTTCTTTCCTTTTCCCTTTCTTCATCAAGTAGAACTTTCTTTCTTTCTTTCTCAAAATATTTGTATTAATGTTGAAAAAAACACAATACCAGCAAAGTATTTCCAATTCTGCAGATGTTTTGTTGATTTCCAGTCATTAGAATAAAGTTTAGTAAATACAAGGCCATTTTACAAGCCATATCACTGTGAGAGATTTTGCTCCATTTTATTCTTCCAGCAGTGCTTGTTCTCTCTTTTGTCCTCCACCCATCAGCATCGGTAACTCTGCTTTATATCACCTTTTTCCCTCGCTTATTATATTCTCCTTTCATTGGCATCATGTTTCTCTTTTCACAAGGGCTCTTATTTTTCTTCCTTCTGCTATAAATATAACTGAATGAAAGTTCAGTTATCTGGATAGATGAGTTACAGACACACACGCGATCGCATAACATTTATGCATTACAGTCTTAAACAAAGCATCTGTCTGAGAAGGGGGTCAAAACTCTAATACACCCAAACGTAATGTTAACCCTGTCTTAAACCTTAAGACAAATTTTGAGTGAGACTCAACTGAGTTTCCTCCTATGTACTTCCATTCATTCATTCTATTCAGTAAAAATAACGCGGTAGTGACAGTGTGTGAGTATAAGTATATTGAGAACAGTCGTGTAGTAGGGTTGAATGTGTCCACTGTCTTTTTTCTGGACATATTATAATTGGAAAAGTCAATTATGCTTGGAACTAGTGAAGGTAAAAGAGGAATAGGATGGCCAGCAGCAAGATGGATAAATCCATGAACAAGTCATTAAGAAGCCTAAATACCCAAACAGAAATCAGGATATCCTTGAGAAACACCATCCAAATGGTTTCCACTTCTCCCTCATGCATTCTAAGATAAATAACTGAATAACAGAAACCGTTATGCTCATACTGACATACCATTTTATAGAAAAGACTTGCCATTTAGTAGACTTTATAGGCCATTTATAGACCTGACTCTAGGCCATGTTTTACTGCACAATTATTCAGCACCCCTCTCATACAACTCTAAAAGCGAGGTGCACTTGATGGATTATTATTAGAGTTGTAGACAACCGTGACACTGACATGAGATTGTGTTCAAGTGCTTGGCTTTACTTTTTAGATATACTTGCTGGCACATTTTGTTAAAGTAGAGTAGGCTGTAATTCACTATTCAGATCCTGGAAAGCTGGTATCTCTGCATGTACACAAAACCTAGCATTCAACAGACACTGGTTGAATCAGGTGTGTCTGAGAAAGTGTAAGAAAGCCTTCAAAACACATGCAGAAAATAAAACAGAACAGGATAGAGTACAGCACAGACAGCCATTCAGGACCAGGGTTGTGCACTCCAATTCGATCTACTTCATCAATGGTCCGATCCTGATAACAGGGTCACTGTTGGCAGGATAGTTTTTGTAGGTCAGATTTTCCAGAGCTCCAGCAACTGCACTGTGTTGGTATACTTCTACCAGTGCTTTACACACGAACAAGGCACTGTTCCTATCAGTTCTGTGTTGAGAATGGCCCGTCTGGTCTTATGATGGACAGAGTAATGAATTGTGCAGCTGTAGATGAGCTAAATTCAATAGCTGCAAAGCTCTAGAGTGCACCTATGGTAGGCATTTCTGATAAAATGGATAACAAAAGTTAATGAAAGTGCTTTCTCTGCATTCTCCATATTTCAGTCTGTTTAAAGGTGAGAAAGTGGAGCCTCTTACTGGTCATTTTGAGTATTTCAGCTTTTTACTTACATAACAGGCATTTAACCTGCCACGTGCTCATCAGCAGTATGCAGTAGCTGCCAGGTTAACATTAAGTAGTTATACTTACTTTAAGTAGTTATACTATAATGTTTCCAAGTATATTATATATATATATATATATATATATATATATATATATACACACATATATATCTGGTAAGAATGAATAAAAATAGATGCAAACCCCTGACATCATGAACAGTAGCACATATGGAGAAGCTTCTGTCTGCCAGGCGACTACAGAAATTGTGTGGTCTTTACTGTAAAAGCTAGTTATGGTTTCCATAAGACATGTCTTCATGACAGGCCGTGCTAACCAAGCTTAATTCAGTGTGTACACGGATCAGAATTCCTCCTCATTTGTGCCAGTCTTGCTGTCTTGTGTTATTGTTTCCACTGGGCAGGAAAAAGCAAAGGCAGACAGAAAATTACAGATTGGGCAAAAACTGAAGCTGACATTTGCAAATAAGAATGCAAGAAGCAGTGAGCTAGAAAGGAGTGGAAATGAGAAAAAAAAAGCTAAATTAGTGCTGGACATGTGGGTGACTCAAACTGGTCAGGGAAGTGAGGTTTTTCTCAAAATGGTAGGGAGACACACGATAGCCAGTGCAGCTTTCATGCACGAGAAGAGGAGAGAAAAGTAGAAAAGAGAATATAAAAGAATTAAGGAGAAAAGATAAAAAGAGAAAAAAGAAGAGCAGAAAAGAAAAAAGTGGAAAAAACAAGAAAAGAGATGAAAATAGACAAAAAAAAAAGGAAAAGAAAGGAGGAAAGAGTAGTAGGAAAAGAGTTTCTCTGACCTACTTACAGCTGCTCTCTATCAAATGAAAACCTACCGCACCCCAAAACACAGATTTCTTCAGCACACACACAATGTGAGTGTATATAAATGTTGCTGTGCTCCACCTAACACAAACCTAACCTCAACAACCATAGATCAGTTTTGCTTTTTCTAATAAAAGCTGCACTTAGGGGAAAACAACAAAAAGGGCTATTTTTTGGTGTGTGGTCCCCACAAAGCGACAAAAACTTACATTTACATCTTGAATATGGGTCAGCAACTATAACCGTGTGTGTTTGGTCACTTCTGCAAACAGTTCTAGAACATACCGTGTACAGCAGTGGTCATTTTCACTTTGTGTACAACTCATTGAGTGTCTGTTAAAGACATGCCATTTGTGCCAGAATATATTTATTATGTTCCATACAGTACAGACCTCTGCCATTGTTCAGATTTGCACATCAACACGCATATCCTGTGTGTGAAAGCTTAAACCAAATTGTGCTGCAATATTTAATTTCCTGTACACGAGCCCTACTGGTGCGTCACTAATATCTATTCACAAATAATTCCAAACCTAGAGATCTAATTAGTCCTATTACCTGCCAGGAATCACACTATGATGGTTAAAAGCTATTTAAATAGTTACAGAACAGTGATATATGAAATGGCCACCTGGCCTAAATGAAGATGACTTCTGAGCTGTCATTACTTATGTTTCAAAACAAAAGTTTTGAAACATAAGTAATCAAAAGTAAACAAAAGTCCTGCAAAGAGCTAATTTTCAAAATCTAATTTTCACCTCACTCAGCCATGACATGTTAGGTGTGTAAAATTGGCCTCTTTACTTCTGCATCAGAACAACATGACTAATGTATCTAACAAGTTCTTGAAGCTCATACTTCTCCATTTAGCATTTTAACAATTCCATACTCCATATATTGTCATATTGTCAAACTGTAAATTGAAAAAAAAAGGAATTTTGAAAAATACTTAAATGTTGTTTCTGACATTGAATGTTATTGAATGGGAGGCTCTAAAGTAGCCAAAGGCCCTGCCCAGTGCTGACCATTGGATAGAGGACATAAAGCTCTGCATCAAAGCTGTGATTCCATACCTTTTGGATTAGTTGGAGTGGTGTTTGTAATTGAGGACTAATTGAGGACAAATTGTCCAACATCAGTACCTGACCTCACAAAAGTAGCTATATGCAATCAGATCCAAATTTCATCTTGTGTAAAGCCTACCCAGAGAAGCAGAGGCTTTTATTGACCAAACTCTCTATGGAAGAGAAGAGCATGAGTCTGTGCTTTTGACATCATCAGTAGTGTATGCAATGCCCCCTTTTTTACACAAAAGATGAAGATAGGACTTCACATCCATCCATCCATTTTCTGCCGCTTGTCCCAAACGGGGTCGTGGGGGAGTGCTGGAGTCCAACCCAGCGCACACAGGGCGAAGGACGGGGGACGCACCCTGGATAGGTCGCCAGCCCATCGCAGGGAGGAGCGAGATGGGGACGGCACCTTGCTCAAGGGTACCTCAGGGCAACCTATTGTGAAGGGGTTCGAACCCCTGATCCTCCGATCATTTGGCCAGGACTTCACATGAAACTTGAATTGTTTAACAGTGTGCTTGTCATTCATTTACATGGTCAATGAGATGGTTACGCAACAGCATCAATAATCAATTAACCGCCCCCACTGGTGTGCTGTATCAAACACTTTAATTATGCATAAAGACTTGAGGATGATGACTTCAGCTTCCTCTTAAATACACACTATTATCCAACTGATAAATTACTGTAGTCCTATATGGCCTTTATATAGCCTTAAAGGCTTTATTTGATTTGGTTTGTTTGTTTTCTGCATGTCATGTATGTATGCATCTATGAATGCATGTAATGTAATCTTTTCTACAAAACAATTTACCTCTTGCAAAAAGTATTTTTTTTGCTGAGATCTTAATATGCAGCTTATATGCTACAACAGAAGTCAACAATAGAAGTCAACAGTTACCCAAACTATTCCACCCTCAAAACATCTCTCAACCTATACAAACCACATCCAGCTCTTCCATAAATTGGGTCGAGGGATGTTTTTAAAGTAAATATTCAAGTTGACTATTGACTTCTAGGCTGTGGGAACAATTTAAGCAGTGTAGTTCCAGCACTTAAGTATAGGAGCAGAATTTGGACACTAAATACACATTGACTGATTGAATACATCAGGTGTAAGTAGAAAATCTGGTAAATTATATCTGTACTGTGAAAAGGCTGCGAAAAAGTATTTATTTTGATTGGAGTATAGTACAAGAGACAACCTAAGTAAATGCAACATTAACTCTGATAAATGAAAAGAACGAGAGAGAAAGAATATTAGATGATGGGTAAGATACTGAACCAGGAAGTGCAGTAGATTAGTAAAATGGAAGTAAGGGCAGCAAATAAGAGGATGAAGAATGGAAAGGCTGTTGATCCAGATGACTTAATGGTGGAAGCATGAGGTGTTTAGGAGAGATGGTAGTGGAGGTTCTAAAAAGATTGTTTAACACAATCTTGGAAAGTGAGAGAATGCCCAAGTGGAGAGGAAGTGCACTGGTACCGATTTTCAAAAATAAGGGTGATGCACAGGGCTGTAGTAACAACAGAGGGATAAAGTTGATCAGCCACACCATGAAGTTATGGAAAAGAGTAGTGGAAGCTAGGTTAAGAAAAGAGGTGATGATTAGTGAACAGCAGTATGGTTTTATGCTGAGAAAGAGTACCACAGATGCAATGTTAGCTCTGAGAGTATTGATGGAGAAGTACAGAGAAGGTCAGAAGGAATAGCAATGTGACTTTATGGACTTGGAGAAAGCATATGAGTGCCTAGAGAGGAGTTGTGGTTTTGTATGAGGAAGTCAGGAGTTACAAAGAAGTAAGTGAAAGTAGTTCAGGATATGCATGAGGGCAGTGTGACAGTGGTAATGTCTGCAGTAATAGTGACAGATGCATTAAAGTGCATTAAAGGGATTACATCAAGGATTAGTAGATATTGTGATCTGTATTAAGAATAGGGAGCATCTTAAGGTGACCTTGGAGAAGTGGCAGATGACAGGACGGTAGTAAGAGCAGCTATGGGATACAGGTTTGAGACAGTGGTGCTGAAGAAAAAACAGGTGGAGCAGGAGGTGGCAGAGTTAAAGATACTGAGATTGTCATTGTGTGTGATGAGGATGGACAGGATTAGAAATGAGTATATTAGAGGGATAGCTCATGTTTGACATTGGAGACAAAGTTAGAGAAGCAAGATTGCATTGGTTTGGACATGTCCAGAGGAGGGATAAGGATTAAAAAGGATGTGGAGGATGGAGCTGCCTGGCAAGAGGAAAAGAGGAATAGAGGAAGATGACCAGAGGAAATGAAAACATTTACATTTACATTTATAGCATTTAGCAGATATTCTTATCCAAAGTGACTTACATGCTTTGTCTCCACATTTGATCTTCATTCTAGTAACCAACTAAGATCAAAAACTGTTTACCTAGTAACAAACTTATTAACCCTGTGACTAAGTGTCAAAAGATAAGTGCCAAGAAGATTTGTTTTTATAAAAGTGAAAAGTAGAAGAGAAGAAAGTGCAGAGCAAAATGAGTAGAACTGAATAGAGAAGATTATACCCCCAAAAAATTATTTGAAAAGGTGTGTCTTCAGCCAACGCTTGAAAACAGCAAGAGATTCAGCAGTTCTGACTAGAAAGGGAAGTTCATTCCACAACTGAGGAGCCAGGACTGAGAAGAGTCTCATTGTATGTCTGGTGGTGGAAGGTGGATTTTTATTTACATTTATGGCATTTAGCAGATGCTCTTATCCAAAACAACTTCCAATTCCTGTTAACAGGGACAGTCCTCCTGGAGTTGTAGTTAAAGGTTTGGTTCAGGAAACCAATGGTGGTAGTGCTGGAGGTGGGACTTCAACTTGTGACCACTTGGTCCATAGGCGAGTATCCTATGACTAGACCACCACCACCCATGTGTCATGTTGCATCTGCTGTTAAGCTAATGCATGTTTACATGATAAGAACATTGTGTCCACAGTCAAACATGGTGGTGGGAGTTTGATAATGTGAAGCTCCATGGCCTGAGAGTTGCTTTAATTGTGATAAGGATGAATTCATCTTTATGAATAAAGTCTGATGAATTCTCTACCAGAAAAGGCAAAAGATAAAATCGGTCAGTTTTTTATTAGAACCTCAAGTTCAGCTGCGTTATGTAGCTGGACATTGACCCAAAACAGTCAAAATTCTGACCTACATGTTATTTAGAGTTTGAGGCAGGACTTGGAAGCAGTAATTCATATTAAAAAATCCATCTATGTGAATGAATTTATACTATTTTGTAAAAAGTGGGGCATAATTTAGCCACTGTGATGCCAAACACAGATCTCCTGTTACTGGAATTGTTTGATTGCTGTTCATTCATTGTGTTCATTGTGGCTCAGCCAAGCTGAGCGTTATATAGGTTATATAGGTTTTGGTGATATAGGTGTTGGTGAGTTTTTATCCATGTGTAACCCAAAAGATAATTTGAGGAGCATGTGTGGTGCTTTTTTCCTTGAGATTAGAAAAAAAAAACAAGTCTTATGTATAAATAAAAACAGAGGAAATAAGGGGGAAAATACTTATTCACAGCACATTATTTCTATAAGACTCTTCCATTCCTTTAATTGCTCAGAACCTACTATGAAACTCATATAAAGTGAAGAATTAAAAGATCATGCTTCACTTTAAAACTGTTAATGACTTTGTACTCAGTGCAGTTGAGTTTGACTATTTTAGAACAAGCACAGAAGGAAGAAAACAAAGCCACCTCTGTGCGTGCATCTTTGTGACCCTTGTGATCACAGTTCTGGCATGTGATGAAGGCTTGTGATTAACATTAGCATCACCTTGGAGCATGGAAAACAGCATTAGAGCCAACCACAGGTATAGCAGGAACTTGACAGACAGACCCAGTGTTTAGTGTGGACCATCAGTGTCAACGTACATTGCCAGGCCACATTATTGGAAACTTTGCTGATGTGCAGCTAGAAACTGTAGCCCTGTCTAACAGTTTGTCTTACTCATTCTTCTAGCCTTTAATCTAAGGTCAGTTTCAGGCCATAACTGCCCTTGGCTGGAACTAGATACTGCTATACTGTATTTAAACTGTGACTTCAAACAGTGCAGTATCCTCAGATATATATACTGTGATGAACAAGCTTGGAATTTTTGCAACCATGGACAGTTTTTGTTCACATGTTTATAAAATGGACCTAAAAAAAGTTCTTAAGCCACAGAGGACATTGTTGCTGCTGCCACAATATGAAGTATAATGTAAATATAAAGTTTAATTCATTAAGATCATTAAGCGTTTTATTTAAAAAAAAAAAAAACATAAAATAGAAGTATTGCTAACAATTGCTGAAGTGATCTATTTGTTCGGGACTAGGCCCCATAATCTGTAGGTTGTGGGTTTGATTCCTGAGCTACCTTTGAGCAAGATACTGTCTCCATTATTGCTCCTCAGACACTGGATATATTTACTGCTGATGCATTATGTCAGTATGGGTTAAATGCATTTTGTTTGTGCTTGTTGTGGAGTGCTGTGCTGTGTTTCACAACGACAAACAGGCCCCTTCACTTCACATTTACATTTACATTTACGGCATTTAGCAGACGCTCTTATCCAGAGCGACTTACATTTCCTAATTACAGGGACAGTCCCCCTGGAGCAACTCAGGGTTAAGGGTCTTGCTCAGGGACCCATTGGTGGTAGTACTAGAGGTGGGATTCGAACCGGGGACCTCTTGATCCAGAGGCAAGTACCCTACCACTAGACCACCGCCCGCACTTCACCCTCAACTTCTTAACTTAAATAAAATTCAAAATATAGACTCTGAAAGGCACTCAGAAATTAAAAAGTAGCTTTTGAATGACATTTCGAGTCACTGTTGTCAATGTTAAACTGAACCTCATGCCATACTGGAAAAAAAAAAATCCCAATAAAATCAAAGACTGTTGAAATTAAAATATTCTACATGGGGGTAATATTACTTTGGCCATCAAAATGTTGTTCATGAATCTATAACATCAAATGTATGTGTATGGTGAATTTTCTTACTCAAACATCGAGTTTAAATAGTGTTATTTTGTTTGGAAGCATTCTTTCAGCTTGTGTTACCATCTTCCACTGCATAAAGAAGTCTGACAACACCTTTTTTGAGAGTGTAATGCAAATTTACAGTACTGTGCAAAAGTTTTAGGCAGGTGTGGAAAAAATGCTGTAAACAAAGAATGCTTTCAGAATTATAAATAATGATTGCTTATTTTTATCAATTTACAAAATGCAAAGTGAGCGAACAAAAGAAAAATCTAAATCAAATCAATATTTGGTGTTACTACCTTTTGCCTTCAAACCAGCATCAGTTCTTCTAGCCCCCACAGAGCCCTGATCTCAACATCATCCAGTGTGTCTGGGATTACATGAAGATATGAAGGACATGAAGGATGTGAGGAGGCATACATCCAGAGAAGATCTGTGGTTAGTTCTCCAAGATGTTTGGAACAACCTACCAGCCGAGTTCCTTCAAAAACTGTGTGCAAGTGTACCTAGAAGAACTGATGCTGTTTTGAAGGCAAAGGGTGGTCACACAAATATTGATTTGATTTAGATTTCTCTTTTGTTCATTCACTGCTTTTTGTTGATTGATGAAAATAAATGATTAACGCTTCCATTTCTGAATGCATTCTTTGTTAACAGCACTTTTTCCACACCTGCCGAAAACTTTTGCACAGTACTGTATATAGATTTGTCAGATGATTACATGAGTGCTTTGTAGTTTCCAAAAGAAAAAACAAATGTTTCCCTCACACTAGAAAACTTACCCTTTAATTAAAGATTCTAACAACTGAAGTTCTCCTAAACATTAATTTAAAGCTCTTTCATATTACACCAAGAAAATACAGAAGGCACAAGACAATTTTTATTTATATTTAGGCTGTGAAATTGTTTCATGCATGAAGGTAAAACTTGATCCTAAGAGCTCATTTCAAGGGTGAGTCTCGGGTTGCTGTTTGAAGACAGTAAGGATCGCAACAGTTCTGATGATCAGGTGAAGTTCATTCTACAACTTAGGGGAGGAGACCGAAAAAAATCTTCTGGTGATATACATGCCAAATCAAGTAAATATCAACTCGAGCTGAGCTTGATGCTCTAAGAGAGTGAGCTATGAGCAGTGGTTTGATCATTGCTGGTTGCTAAAAAGGGGCTGGACCATTTCTGGCTTTGAAGGCAAGCATTATGGTTTTAAATTCAATGTGGGCACCCACAGGAGACCAATGAAGGCTTTGCAGTAGTGGAGTGGTGCATGAGATTGTGGGTGTATTGAAAACTAGGTATGCTGCTGCATTCAGAGTTTCAGTCCTAAAATCCAATTAAACAAATGAGATCAAATATTGTATTTCGTCTTTAATTTATTGAGGTCATCCAGTATTACATCTCTGTGAGGAGCAAAAGCATGTCAACCTGTGGTTTCAGTGTCTAGTGGGAAGTCCTTGTTGAACTTAATGTTCCTGGTAACTGTTAATCAGTCTTGCACATAAGCTTCAACCATGGGATGTTCCATGTACTGCTCACTTCTTTTCAGGTTCTTTAACAGAATTTCATGTAAGTTTTTTAAACATTGTCTTTCTTTTCTATAACTTCCAACAATGATGGCAAGCCATTATGATCCAGATCCTGCAAAACAGTCCCAAAGCATAAGTAACCTCAAAATATTTAGATTGATTCACTACAGTATGTAAATTGGACATTTTAAAATTAATTATACAGTTAAATATACAGTTATACTACTGTTACTCCTGTTTTAGCTATGCATGTATACTCATGTAGCTCTGTAACATTGAGCATTGAGCATTCTGACTATTTTCTGGTTTCCATGTTAAGATACGACAAAGAAGATGACAAAAATATGACTAACTGGTATCCTTTCCACAACACTGGATTGTGCAATTTGGTTAGATTTAATCGTAATAATATTTCTCCTTCTAAAGGCTACTTCCTGATGCCACATTTTGCATAAATGGAGCTTGGCATGAACTTTGACAGGTTTGAGAGTATTGTTGTGGAGGGCAATTTGAATGGAGTAGCAGTAAGCAGATCTGTGTGTTATTAGAGCTCCTCTAAGGCCGCGGTGTATGACTGCTCCTGCTCAGTTACTGATTAACTCAATTTCCGCGGGATGAGTAGCACCCGAGTCATGTTAAGTGGGTCAGTATTATAGAAGGGGAGGGTGAGAGAACTAGTGGAAGTACAAAAACATTGTTCTCTCCTCTTAAACATTCTGTTTTTCCTGTTTTCAGCATTTCTATTTACTATTATTCCATATCTACATAATTAAATAATTCAGTATCTACTATGCTCTATTATTACCTTCAATTCATTTCTCAGGTTTTATTATGAACTATGCAGTATCTACTATAAATTTCTCATATCTGCTGTAAAATTTTAATATTTTAATATTTCAGTGGATGCTATGAATAATTTATTATCTACAATGAATAATTCAGTATTTTCACTCCCTACTGTGTATTATTTAGGTTTAGCACAAAAAGCCATTTGTTAATGCAGAGCTCACTATTAATGCTTTCTCTGCTCCAGCACACATTATCATTCAGCTAGTAATCACAATGCCCTCAGTGCACTGGTTTTAAAACCCATCCCCAACACTCTCAGAATCAAAATCAGCGCTTCAGAGAAGCCACACACACCTGGGCAGGATTCTGGAAGGGAGCCAAGGCACGGCCTAACAGATGAGGTGTGTGGAGAGTGAATGACCCCAGTAGCCCCTGTTCGTCTCCAGCAACCGATAGGCACATGTTTCGGGACACACCTGCAAGAAACTGCTCAATAATTCAAAAAGTCTCGGTCATTCTGTATCACTCCATTCATCCTCAGTCCTAATAGACAGAAATATGAGGCTTTGCTCCACCACTCTGGGGAAAAATAAAAGGCTCAAGTCGAGTTTACCCTTCCCATCTTTTCTGATTTATGTATCTGGCTGGTAAGCCTATAGAGAGTGATCTAATGACTGACATTTGGTTTTGACACCATAAGTTAAAGACTTAATTTTGTTTAGGAAATATAATACAGAGTGCAAAAATAGGTCAGTTTTCAGAAGTGTGTGTGATTGAGTGTGTTGCTGAGACAATAAATATAAGTTTATAGTCACATAATTAACTGTAGTGCACAGGTTTAACTTATTATGTACATTATGCTGTACTAAGGGTCACAGAGAGTAAGTTTATAATTAAATCTCAGCTAAAGGTCAATGTCAACTTTCATATCACAGGTGCTTGTATATAGAATAGAAATTAAATAATCTTAACATGCAATGAGATTCTGACAATCATTAAGTGGTAACAAAGTGCAGACAGTTGAGAATGGCAACAGGCAATAAATAAACGATAGGGAGGGCGATAACTGAGATAAACATCAAACAGTGTACGTTCCAGTATGAATAGAAAGACATTAGACTCTGAAATCCAAAAGACTTGTTGTCTGTGTTAAAGGAAGTTCAGAAAATATAGTTCTGGAAAAAATACATCCTTCATTTTTTTTAAGCAGGGTTAATAATAAGGAGTTTTGTGCTTTCTCTACTATTAACTCACTCATTTAGACTCTTGTCCTGAGTAGAAAAGGTAGGGACACCTTGGACAGGCAGGCAATCCATTGCAGGGCAGACACACAGACAAACACACTCACACACACTCACACCCCAGGTCAATTTAGCATCTCCAGTCCACCTGACGTGCATGTGTTTGGATGGTGGGAGGAAGCTGCAGCACCAGGAGGAAACCCACACAGACACAGGGAGAACATGCAGACTCCACACTGAAAGGACCAGGACCAAATTCAGAATCAAACCCAGGACCTTCTTGCTGTGAGGTGACAGTGCCACTGTGCTGTCCATCTTTACTACAGTAACAGCATTACTTTTTGGAGAAGGCTTCACACCAATTATTGAAAACTATTGTTGTAAGGATGTCACTGCGTTCAGCATCAAGAGCATTAGTGAGATCAGGTCCTGATGTTGGATGTATAGCTCTGAATCACAAACTCCAATCCAACTCATGACAAAGGTACTGCATGGTGATCCATCCCTCCAGAGGACAGACCTATACTGCTCCACAGTCCAATGCTGGAGAGCTATATATCCCTCTATCTGACATTTATGAATTTGCATTGCTTTTCTATGAAAATTAGGTTACATGTGCACAATAGAACATCTGTGTCAGAAAAGCAGCTAAACTCATTCATTAGAATGGCTGTCCTTTTTGGACAAGTAGTGTATGTAATGATTGATTTTGCACACAACACATATTTAAGGTGATGGGCCATTGCAACAAGCTGATATTACACCAACAAATGCTGCTTGTAATCTGCATACAGCAAAATCTCACACACACACACACACACACACACACACACAGATACACAGACATACACACACACACACAAACACGCAGTTATGCTGCCAAAAGATATCTTGAAAAGTTAAAGCGTTTGATGTACAGATTGATATTATTCTAATTTTTTCTAAATTTGTCATGTCAACAAATGTGTTATTTTAATATATTAGACACAATGCCAGAAATAGGGATGCATCACTTGCTTAGATGTCATGTCTTGTTGTGCTTACAAGGAAAGGATCTGCATTACAGTGTGTAAAAAGATGGGAGGACATGAATGCATGCAAATGAGCTCTGAAACAGCATCATGGCATAAAGCAAATATGTGATCTTAAAGGAAAAAGAGTATATGGAAATGAATGAATTTTTTACATACAGACATGTCAAAACATACATAAAAGTAAAAGTAATATGATTTATTGTAATATGGCCTAATAAACAAAAAAAGAAAAAGAAAAAAGAATTAAAAAAAAAACTCATCACTAATAGAATGACCCCTCACCTCTGTATCCAGGACACAAAGTCACCTTGGACAATTTCAAACCAATCAGAGAAGCACAGAATGGATTTCACAGTTCTGTTTTCGCTGTAATAGAGAGACATACAGAGTGTTGTACATTATCACCACTGTAGTAATAGCCCACTACAGTGCTGAGATAATAACTCACTCTTTTGTATTACAGTGGATGGAGCTTTATTATTGTATATAGAACAGTAGCAGCTAACAATGTTTCTCTGATTTTGGTGAGTACAAAGTAGCCCAAAATATACATTAGTATTCAGTACAAAAGATGCATGTTTATAATGAGAGCAATGTCTATAAGCAAGGGAATCTTCTGGGAAACAATAATTCAAATTTACCCTCCAAAAATACAACAAAGTTCTGGACAATTGGGGTGGCTATAGGGACTGTATAGTACATGACTAGGCCTAATGTCCAAGAAACTAGCCAGGAATAATTGTGCAAAAATGGAAACAATAGATAAATAAATCTATAAATAGATTATTTTAATAAATAAATAAATAAATAAATAAAAAGATAGATAGATAGATAGATAGATAGATAGATAGATAGATAGGCAGTCAGTCAGTCATTGTCTGCTGCTTGTCCCAAGTGGGGTCACGGGGTGGTGCTGAAGTCCATCCCAGCTCCATATATATATTAGACAAACCAGAGTATTTTTTCGCACCGGTCCCAAACCTCGGGAGAGTTATGTCAGGAAGGGCATCCAGTGTAAATCAATACAATCAATTTGCCAAATCAATACGTGGACAATGAAAAAGGAAGAGATTTTCTTACTGCATCAGTCGAGGCCTGAGTTAACAATGACCACCACTAGCCAACAGGCTGTGGGTGGAAATTTGGCTACTGTAGGAAGTGGAGGAGAGTGGAAGTGAGGGTAGGTACTTTGAATGTTGGCAGCCTGACTGGTAAAGGACAATAATAAGTTGATATGATGAAGAGAAGGAAGGTTGATGTTTTGTGTGTGCAAGAGACTAGATGGAAGGGCCAGGTGTTTTGGAGGAGGGTTTAAAATATTTTACCATGGTGTGGATGGAAGGAGGAATGGGGGAGGTGTTATCCTGAAGGAAGAGTAAGTGAAGGTATGTGAAGAGTGTTTTGGAGGAGAAGAGGGTGTCAGTTAGGGTGATGAGTTTGAAGCTGGAAGTTGAAGGTGTGATCATGAATGTTGTTAGTGCTTATACCCTGCAAGTTGGATGTAGGAGAAAGAAGATATCTGGAGTAAATTGTATGAGTGGTTGGACAGTAAGTAGGGAGAAAGGTTTGTTTAGCCTATTCCAATTGGCTAAACAAAAACACAGAGCTGGGAAAGATATGCAACAGGGCTGGGTGATAAAGGATAGAAATGGAGACATAATCACAAGTGAGCAGAGCGTGTTTAGCAGATAGAGTACTTTGAGGGGCTGATGAATGAAGAGAACGAGAGAGAAAAGTTTGGATGATGTGAGGATAGTGAACCAAGAAATGTAAAGAATTGGCAAGATGGAAGTAAGGTAGCGATGAAGAGTATAAAGAATGGGAAGGCTTTTGGCCCAGATGATATACCTATGGAAGCATGGAGGTGTTTAGCATGGCAGTGGAGCTTCTGACCAGAGCTGTGGTTTTTTGTGAAGGAAGTGTGTGGTTTTTTGTCTAAGGAACTTGGTGATTTGGGCCATCTCCACAGGGGAGCTGTTGATGCTCAGTGGAGAGTAATCAGGTGACAGGTTATTGGTTCTGCACCAGTCTGTGAGCTGTTGTTCACAGGTTACAGAGGGAGGTTGAGGCACAACAGGCTCTGGTTTCCTATCAGATGCTGATCATAATGGTGTTGAATGTTGATCTGAAATGTGAATGCTTAGGTTTGAATCTCAATAGGCATAATATTAAAACAGAACATATATTTCAACTTTTTAAGCATGATTAGTTTAATATTTTTGTTTTGCACAACTTGGAAGTTAAAAGGAAAAGAATCACTATGCAAACGTATAGGCATCCCACCACAGAGATTAAAGCTCCCAGTAAACTTACCCAAGGTCTCAGACTTAATTAGTTTGTTAGCTCTGTGGGTGGCTTGCACACAGTCATTGTTGAGGAAGGCCAATAATCAGCAGCCATAAGCAATGTCCTAGCATTCCGAAAATGAAAAATAATTGATGCCCTCAAAGCAAGAGGAGACTATAAGAAAACAGCAAAGCTTTTTCAGGTAGGCCATTTCTCAGTTCATAATACAAAAAAAGAAATGGAACTTAACAGTGTAGGTCTGGATGTCTGGACAGCAAAGAAAACTTTCAAAGAATACTTCCTGCAGAACTGGTAGAAAGGCAAATCAAACATCCATTTGAGTAATGAAAGAATTTCAAGATGATTTTCACATACTCTAGACTGCTGATGCACTGTTCTACTGCACAAATACTGTCTTAATGGAAGAATCCTCTGAATAAAGCCATTTGTGCTAAGGAAGTCTCAAAAGAAACATGCAAAAAAAGTCCTGTATGCATTTTGGAAAGTCCTGTGGACACAATGACCAATGTGATGTCCAAAAAAAATGCCCCTCCATCTGTCAAGCACAGAGTTGGATGGATCATGCTTCAGTAATTGTTGCAGAAAATGGCACCAGACAACATTTCAGTCATAGAAGGTGCAATGAATTAAAAAATATCTAGAGATCATCACACCATTCATCTAGAGAAATCTAGACATCATCACACCATTAATAAAAATGTGAAGATAAAAAGATGATAGCTGGGGGGATCATTCATCATCATGGACGGAGAGGATGAGGATGGGATCATGATCCTAAACACATCTTAGAATCAGCAAATCTCAGAAAGATGAGAAAAAGACACAAGTAGAAGTTTTGCCATGGCTGTCACAGTCCTTTGACCTAAACATCATCAGAAGACTGTGGATAAACTTCAAATGATTGGTGCAGGCAAGACAGCCCAGTACTCTCACAGAGCTAGAAGCCATTTGCCAAAGAAGAATGGTCAAAAACTCCTTGTAGGACAAAACCTGATGGATGCTTAGCTAACTATAAGTAGCATATATCAGCTGATACTTACCATACTTAGATGCTGGTAAGAACTAACCAGGCAGAGTGAAACAATCCAGTCTTGCAAAATGTTTGAATTCAACTCATACTTGTGCATTCCACTTTCTTTACAGTTGAATCATGTAGGTGTTGATGCCTGGAGCATTAGGAATCTTGCCCAGAAAATAATAGTACCATGTAGTGTGCTTAAACAATATGGGGGTCAAGGCTCCATCTGCGTTTTTTCCTTCAACACCAAAAGCTCTTTGTTTCCAACATGGTGGGCTACATACAGCAGATATAAATAGCTAGTTATGTGACCATTATGAAATTGGATGACATCCTAGTGACTAGACCCCTAATGTGCAGTTCATTTGCATATGGAATACAAATTTTCATGACTTACAGAGTAAACAAGGGAGAAAAACACGTTTGGGATTCAGCCAGTCATTACTGAGACACATAGTACATTCATGTGATGCTTCTGGCTTTTGATAGGTGCACAATCAAACAGTTTCAGGGTGAAGGTTTGTTCACGCAAAATAAATTATGTGACTAATGTGTAGCATCATGATAGAATGCAACCATTTGTACAACCACTGTAGAACCATTGTAATAGTCTTCTAATAACCATTGCAGCTGGGAGAAGAGATTAAGCAATAGGCCAGATTATAAGGTTACATGGACAACAAGCCATTAACCAAAGTGAGCAAGATTGCTTCTTTGCTGTATAGATAACATACGTTTCTTTTTAGAAGAGTTACACAAGAGCTACACAAGAGCTAGCTCATGTATTTATTGGGCAGTGGTGGCCTAGTGGTTAAGGACTAGACTCCATAATCAGAAAGTCATGGTTTCAAGTTCTGGGCCGGTAGATTATTCCTAGTTACCATCTACAGGTTACCATCCCCATCACTGTTCACCGAGTGTTGTATCAAGGGCCTTTCAATGTGCTGCACTGTGTTGTGGTGTGTTCCTGATGATAAACAGTCACTTTCATTTTGGAAAGATCAGATCTAAGCAAAAAATCGGAATTAACCAATGAGGCATGTAATGGGATCCCACCCTCAATTACCATAAATTTGCAGCAACTATGCTGTTATTCGTCAAAATGTAAAACATGGTCATGGTACAATTTGCAGTATATTTCATGGAAATATACATCTTTCTTATAGTGCACAGGTGGGAGGAAGCTTAAAAGGACAAAGTAAAGGACTGAGACAAATAAAAGAGTAGCAAGAGAGAGAGAGGGAGCGAGGGAGAGAGAGAGAGAGGGAGAGAGAGAGAGAGAGAAAAATTTTGAGAAAAATAGATATATAGATTGATAGATAAATATACATCAGAGATAATGATGAAATTTGTGTCTTTTTGCCCCAATAAAATAAATTTATCATCTCATTTGAGATTTCTATCAATCAATTATCTATCTGTCTGACTATCCATCTATCAGTCAGGATGTCTCTTTAGTTTTAGCACTAGGGGTATGAGATTAATGTAGCTATATCTTCATACACTTCCTTCAAACTGTGTTACATTTTTAATTAGTCTCTAACACTTCTTTTCTGACTTTGTGTGACCAACAGCTCTTTCTAAACATGGACAAACATGCATTAAAGCTAAATACAGTATTAGGCATTTTGAAAACTGTAGTTGAAGACATTTAAGTAGATTAGTGTAAAGAAGTGGGTATCATGCAAATGCAGATTTGTATTAAAATTGTATCAGTTTGCAGTTTCCTACACAACATAAATGAGAAATCAATTCACCACACTGGAGCCTGACTCTCTTGAGCTATTAGGTAATTGCTTCACAAATGAGCACGAAGCTTAAGCTCGTCAGGTTTCTGAGAATCGCTGATAATTGTTCCCAAACATTCCTGAATTAATAGAGTCTGCACACACTGTTCCACTCGGCCTAACTCAACGCTCCACATGGCCTAACACGCTTGAAGTCTGTGGAACAGATTAGCTTTTTGTCAATTTCTGCCAATCCAGCTTCTGTCATTGTACCAAAACTGTTACTACAGAAACATGAAAAACTAGATTAGATCATTTCTATAACAACGAAAACATTTAGTATTATTTAATAATTGAGAATAATTGAGAAAAGTCTTCAGCTGTGCAGAAACAGCAAATCGCAGACAAACCCTAACAAAAAATAATCTGTCAGCGCACCGATTTTAATTGAGATTTTAATCTCTCCTATACTCTTATCTCGCTAAAGCATCTTCTAAGGGTGGAAAGCTTGTTGTCAAACTTGAAAACCCACCATTAGATGGATGATAGTGGGTTCTGGGTCTGTCCTAAAAGGATGAAAATGATGGAAAAATGATTTACTGCCAATCAATTTGCTGATCAGTTTAGCGCTGCTAGACAACTTTGAAGTGCAAATGTACTCTTCTATCTGATGTTGAAAAAAGCACCAGTGCTTCCAGAAGTGAAAAGACTGCGTATTATCAGAAAAGGTGGGCTTCAAGTTTAAATGGGCTTTTCAGGTGACAGGCAGAAAAGTCTTGATCAAGCAGTAAGATTGGAGGCTACTTGGAGTTTCTTCCTTGAAAAGCAAGTACTCATATTGTCATCTGGTGTCTTGCATTTGGGTTTTTTTAGGTGCCAGCATGGGCATTCTGTCAAGAATTACAGTGAGACTTTAGAGCACCAGCAACAGAAAGAAGTGACCTTTCATTCACTGAGGGAAAGTGAAGCCTCAACAGTTGTTTCAGCAGCTCATTCGCTTCATTGTCTGAACTATTGGTGGAGAATGTTGCCACCCTGTGGCCGCTTCTGATCTCAGGAATAGAGCATGGGCTTTACTGCAGGGTCATTCAGTTCCATTCCAGTGTGGCCAAAGTCCAGCACAGTTTGGTTGATTCTGTTTTCAGACACAACTGGTCCTAATCAGCTAATCACCCCCCTTGGCAGGTGTGTTAAAGTGTAAACTGTGATAGACTGAGGCCCCGAATATCCTTTATTATATCAAAAATATTTTCTGGTTTATATAAAACCTGTCACAGTTATCACATAATTGCTTAATCACATTTATTTGACATGATCGTGATCGTTTTAGACGACTTTAGCTTTTTCAATTCAATTCAATTCAATTTATTCTTGTATAGCGCCTTTTACAACAAAGTTGCCCCAAGGCACTTTACATTGATGGTCGATGATGGAACAGGTTACAGTAATAGATGTTTAAGATGTTTAAGCCGGACGACTACGGAGGAGAGGAACCAAAAACTCCACTATGTCTTTTTGCCAGTTGTTAGTGGTAGGGTACTTGCCTATGGACCAATGGCTCAAGAGGTCCCAGGTTCGAATCCCACCTCCAGCACTACCACCACTGGGTCCCTGAGTTGCTCCAGGGGGGACTGACCCTGTAATTAGGACATGGAAGTCGCTCTGTATAAGAGCGTCTGCTAAATGCCGTAAATGTATTCATTGTTTTAAGGCTGGCCAAATAAATTCAAGTAAAGTAATGTATCCCTTCCCTAAAACACCACAGATCCTTTGAAATATCCAGAATTACAACTTGATATTACACTTTTAAGAGGGTTGGAAGTAATGTTTTATTTGAAAATGATCTGTCATGTACTGTTATGGTTGTGAGAGGCGTATGGACATAAGTGCAATTCCTTTCCACGAGCTATTTCCTGAATTGCATTTCAGTCCTTCATATGTAGTTCCTCGAGTCCTTTTGAGTGCAGGTTATTTTCATCATTGTGTGGAGGTCGTCCTCCTGTTTTGTCTGTCATTTTGAAGCTTTTTTCCTGACCTCAAGAGAAGTAGTAATTTTACATAATATGTACAGTACGTTGAAGCACTTGTATTCAACAACTGCCCATTCAGTGAAATCAGTGGTATTAGGAGTTTGATACCCTTTTTGCAGTTGTAAAAGCCTCTTATGGGAAAGCCTTACACTTGATGTTGGAAGATTGTAATAAAGATTCGATTGCATTTTGTGACAAATTTAGTGCGCAATATGTGCACTTAAAAGTCACCAGAATTGCTTAGAACAGCATGTTTATTTAGGTTGCTTTGCATATTTTGAGTTATGTACTGAACACATTTACAACAACAGCTTATAGGTTTATCAGTTTGGGCTGAGCTTGCAAGTGAGAGAGAGAGAGAGAAAGAGAGAGAGATGGTATGTGTATGAATACTAATACTCAGTGTGCCTGTGCATGAGTGTAAACTTGAATACTAATGTACGAATATGTGTTTATTGCTCTGCTTTTTTTTTTTTTAAGCTAGATGACTGAATCATTGCATCTCCCAAATGGCAAGTTGTGTAGGGCTGTAGAGGCATAGGTGCGCATTGTTTATTGATGTGTAGCAATGTACAGTATGACTGGACTGAACCCACATAAGGTCTTGTAGCACAAAAAAGTTAAATCCTGTAATGAACAGGAACATCAGAACTCGATCATGGACCAATGGAAGGAAGAAGGTGGCTTGGTAAGGCAAATCACATTTTCTTTAATGTGGATGAGAAGGAGCATGTGTGTTACTTAACTGGGAAAGAATATCACAGGATTCATTAAGGGTCCAGAGGAATTGTGATGCTCTGGGCAATGTTCTACTGAGACAACAGAATAATCTGTTATTATGTATAAACAAGTACACACTTTAATGCCATTGACATTCCCAAATGGTTTAGCCCTCTTCCAGTAGGATATTGCATCCTGCCACAACTTGAGGGGTTAATGTGGAGTCCATGCCTTGATGAGTCAGGGCCTTTTTATACACAAAATTGGATAGCTGGTTTTAATGTTATAGCTGATTGCTGTATTTTTACATGACAATTTTAACAATTTTAATCTCTTCATCACCTAGAATGATGGGTTGTTTTTGTTACTGTCCAAAATTAATGGGCTCTGTTCAGACTTGCTGTCCCATGTTGTGCCTTAGTCAAAAGGCAGCCTAAACATGCCTTATTATTTTAATGTCTGTATGCACAGCTGAAAAGGTGGATATTGTCAAGTCAAATGTTTTGGGTGACATTACAGAAAAAAATACTTTAAAATGGTTAATCAATCAGGTTTCATATATGGGCGGTACAGACTGGGGAGTAAATGGCATGGATGGAATGTTTATTATACGTGGAATGTGTATTATATCTTACTCTTTTATATAATAATGATTACATTTTTTTTCAGCAAACAAAACATTAGTAAACCAGTGAGCACATTTACCATATTTCACAAAAGAAAAGAGAGGTGCATAGATGCTGTGACCAACATAACACAATGAAATTAAAAGGAAAAGGGAAAATAAGAACTACATTTTGCATGCATCAGAGCATGCAACCAAGTTCCTGAAACTAGTTACCACTCACCTCTTGAGAAACAGGATTTTTTTAATAATAGGGCTTGATTAGTAAGCTTTCCAAAATACAGTACTGTGCAAAAGTCCTGCTTTTCTAAATATATTTGGATACAGAAATGCTAATCACCAGCCTGATCATCTGTAATCATCTGCATCTGTTTCATCACTGCTTCAGGTCTTAAGTTAGTTGGCTTTGCTGAACGATACATACATAGATCACTGTGAAAATTAACAAATGAACGACAATTTTCTGAAACTGGTCGGGTACTGGGACTGGAAGGAAAATGAAAGCAAAGAACTTTGTCCTTCAGGAAGCCTCAACAATAACTAATTAACATGAATTACCTAGTAATAAATGACTCATTTACAGTGTTTCAAGTGAAGAAGATCTCTGTATCTCCGAACAAGAGAGAAATCATTCATGCTTTATGGAACCAATTTACTGGTTAAGAAAGCACATAAACCAGTGATATTTGAAGTTGTCCAGAAAAACCCAACCAAATCCAAAACTGATCAGATTAAAATGCACTCTTTAGTAATATAAAATATTCTGTGAAAGGTTTTATGTTTGCAATACATTCCTTAAGAAAATATCCAAGCCTGACCAATGTAGTGAGAATGATGAAGAGCTGACTATCAACTGACCTGGAGACATAAGATGGCAATTTGCAAATGGCCCAAATTTTATAGCTAGCTAATGTATTCTGATTGATAACCATGAAACCAGTCATCTGAGTACTGCTCAGTTAAAAACACAGAGTTTCATTGTGAAAGAAATGATCTAATCTAAGTCTGATATCTAGGGTTTTTTGTAACTGGCAGATTCTCTTGCCTTCTGCGCCTGCGCTTTATTAAAAGTACCTTTTTCTATGAGTTCACCAAAGTCTTTGAAAAAGATACTTTTTGGAAAAGACCTAATACGTCACTTAGTCAATAAGTATATAATTATATTATTCACTTCCCACTAGCACCGCTTTAAAGCATCAGGATAAGCAAAGCTAAGACTTTCCAGAAGATGAAAGTATGTGCAGTATCTGGTAAATGACAAAAGTAATACAATTAATTTAATGAAATTTATATATGTACTGAACTTAGTGGGAAAGTTATATTCACTGTCTGTGACATAACCACACATAATCTGTGACTCTGAAAAGTCTGTGTGAAATAAAGCCCTAAGTACAAAGCTAGTGAGAAATTGAAAAAAATGAAATTAAAAATGCTATTTGCTCTGGGAAAATCCTCAATATGATGAATCTTCCATGAAAATGCACAAACTGAGGTGACTGGAGTATACAAGCCAAAGATTAGGGCCTAGAATGAAACAGTCCCCTAGGAGTCAGTAAGTCATTGAGTCAATGAGTCAGTCACTGAGGAATTTTGACTCTTTTTGACCAACCCTTTCCAAAGTTATCCACAGCTTGCCGGAATGGGTCAGACTCCTAATAGCATCTACTGGCTTTGTTTCAACCCTGTTATTAGTCACGCTCTCAGTGGAGACATTGCCTGGAGTCATGAGGTTGATCTGGTTCGTGATATGGCATGAGCTGGTAATAACCTACCGCGACCACACAGAATAAACACAAATGTTCTTGTTTTTCCACACTACATGAAAGGAGTCTCACACTGAACTTTCCAAGGAATGAACTATCATGCAGTAGTAGTCTTACAGTCTTTACAAATAAATGACTGTAAATAATTGTGAATACACAGGTCCTCATGACCCTCTGAATGGAATATGAAGCTAAAATCTAAAGTACAGACTGCCTGAAATGTCATAAAATTAACTTTACACTATAGATTCTACAGAAACAGCATATTATATTTTTTGCAGCCACCAAAGTTTATTATGAGTATATCTGAATAGATGTGTGTCTAATCTTCAGTCCTGCTCCCCAAAATTGGCAGAATTTATTTCCAGTCATCATCCAACACATGTGATCCAGATAATCAAGAATAGAAACATCTTTCTCCATCTCTGTTATCAGAATCTTAAGGCTGTTAAACAAAGAACATCTTCCATCCACATGGTCTTGGCCCTGTTCCATGGTCTTGGCCATTTTTTTTATGCGAGAAGAAAGTTAAATTTTGTTCCTCCTGATGTTTTTATACTTTAAAAAGAGACTAGAAAAGTTTTTTTTGATACACAGTATTGATAGTGGAATGAAAGGTGCCAAAAATGTGGACAGAAACTCAAAAGCTTTAAGCTATCAAATCCCTTCCTCACTGGATCCCCTGCAGTTCGCGTATCGTCCCAACCGCTCAGTGGATGATGCAATCTCCAGCACCCTCCATCTGGCCTTTTCTCATCTGGACAGAAAGGACAGTTATGTCAGAATGCTGTTCATCGATTACAGATTATCAGCCCTCAGCATCTGAGTGAGAAGCTGAGGCTGCTGGGCCTGAACACCTCCCTCTGTAACTGGGTCCTGGACTTCCTGAGTGGGAGACCCCAGACAGTCAGGATCAGTAACAGCACCTCCAACACCATCACACTGAGCACTGGAGCCCCTCAGGGCTGTGTACTCAGCCCACTGCTGTTCACATTGATGACACAGCTCGAACCACATCATCAAATTCGCTGATGATACAACCATGGTGGGTCTGATCAGCGGTGGTGACGAGGCGGCACACAGAGAGGAGATAGAATAGCTGACGGACTGGTGTAGAACCAACAACCTGTCTCTGAACGTCGACAAGACTAAAGAGATGGTTGTTGACTTCAAGTGACCACGTCGGGACCATGCTCCGCTGAATATCAACACCTCACCTGTGGCGATGGTCCAGAGCACCAAGTTTGTTGGTGTTCACTTAACGGACAACCTCACGTGGACCCTCAACACCAACTCCATCACAAAGAAAGCCCAGCAGCGTCTCTACTTCCTGCGCAGACTGAGGAAAGCCCATCTCCCACCTTCCATCCTCACCATCTTCTACAGGGGAACCATCAAAAGCATCCTGAGCAGCTGCATTACTGCCTGGTACGGGAACTGCAATGTATCAGACCGCACGTCCCTACAACGGGTAGTGAGAACAGCTGAGAAGATCATCGGGATCTCTCTGCCCTCTGTACAGGACATCTTCACCACTCGCTGCATCCGCAAAGCAACCACCATTGTGGATGATCCCTCCCACCCATCCCACACTCTCTTCTTCCTCCTGCCATCCGGGAAAAGGTTCCGCAGCATACAGGCCTCCACTACCAGGATGAGAAACAGTTTCTTCCCCCTGGCCATCAGACTTCTGAACTGATTTAATCACGTTACCACTGCAAAAATTACTATTTATTACTAGTATTTATTTTTTGTTGCACTCGCACTTTAACCAAAACACTGCTGCTCCATCACACTGCCAACAATGCACTGCTTTGTTCTGCAACACTGCAGCGATTCATCGGATGATTGCACTGTATGTTCTGTCTATTGAAGGGCAGTGGTGGCCTAGTGGCCTAGGGGTGTCGGCCACTTGATCGGAGGATTGGGGGTTCAAACCTCTTCCCAATAGGTTGCCCTGAGGTACCCTTGAGCAAGGTGCCATCCCTGTCCCGCTCCTCCCTGCGATGGGCTGGCGACCTGTCCAGGGTGCGTCCCCCGTCTTCGCCCTGTGTGCGCTGGGTTGGACGCCAGCGCGACCCCGTTTGGGACAAGCGGCGGATAATGTTCTGTCTATTGTTCTGCACTTGTCTGTCTCTCTTGTCTTATGTCATCTTATATGTAGCACCAAGGCCTGGAGGAACGTTATTTCGTTTCAATATGTACTGTGTATGTGGTTGAAATGACAATAAAAACCTACTTGACTTGACTTGACTATGCAAATGTGGATTTGGATATTTTTGGGGTCTTTAATGTGTCACATTGGAATTAGTAACGTAATTAAAGCATTGAGCTTTGCAGCAAGTGGCCCTATAGCAACAGCCAGGATTGGCCAAACTGAGCAGTTTCATGCACAAATGGCCCATGAATCAAAAACTTGTATGACACATTATCACTTTTCTGTTCCAGAACCGGCACCATAAAGCCAGCTCTCTTCTCTGTACTCTAGACATATTAGAGGTTAAGGCCATCATCATCATCTAGGCATTCTGAATTGTCCTTGAGCAACACCTTGATTGCTTAAAAATGAAACTTAAAAATGCATATTGAGTTCATAAAGAAGGCCTGTATATCTGAACTATTTTGGTGAGTCGCTGTCTTTTGCATCTATGCTCTTGCATTAGGTAGAATTCTGTCCTTAATTTCAGGGGATGTGAACAAGTTACACTTCAAACAAACAGACCATCCATCTTTCACATGTGTATGTGTAGTTTGAATTAATACAAAGATGCAAAGACACTGGATAGTGACAAAAACAAACAGGAAACGGAGATAGATTTTGTATATCTAGGAGGAGAGGGAAGTGGGACTGTATGGATTTGCTTAATTCTAAGTAAGCAAATCCAATTTCTGTCTTTGGCCACCCATGTAGTTGGTAGTTGTCCTAGAGAAAGAATTCCACCAAACGTTTGAAATGTTTTGACTTTTTGGATGCTCAACAGAGCAGGATTTCTAAGAAAACAGGCTTTTCTTCATTTACAACCTGCCAAACATTGAACAAGCTTCAGCGTTGGCATCCTGAAGTCACCATTAAATGCAATCTCACCACCTGCATTTTTCTAAATGAAGAACTTAAACTTTAAAAATGGTGTGTTGTGAGCCTGAGGATCCACTCCAAATCTTCCAAATTTTAAACCCACCATCTCATCAAACCATCCCCCCAGAAAGGCCTGCTTTAATTGTGTGACGGCAATGACATTTGTAAATAGGTCTTTAAAAAAAAAAAGTTGAGAATGAATAAACCCCTTAAAATGTCACCAAACAACTGCCTAAAGAAAAACAATACTGATGTTAATCAGCTCTCATTGAAGTGAAAAGGTGAGTTTTGTGGGGTTTAAGAGAAATTGATGAAAAACAAAGAGAAAGTGCATTTGAGGTGGTTTTATTAGAGTAAGAAAAGTCAACAGCACACAGTCTCCATGCTTAGTGACAGTCAATGAAGTTCAACTGCAAGAGATGTGTGTGGTTAATCTTGACATCCCTCCTCCCTTCTGAAAACGAGTGTGTGCATTTTCACTGTACTTTGCATGTTTGTGTGTGTTTGTGTGTGTGTTAAGGAGCATGCATATGACTGTCAGGTTGATGGAGATTGTGAAGGGCACTCAGTAGCACCCCCTTGTGTGCACTCTAGAAGTGCACCAACATCTAGGCTGTGTTCATGCAGATAGTCCACTTAAATTACATTTAAGCACAAAGGGACATGACCTGTAATGACCCCGTTCTGTTCAGGTGCTGCTAAAAAAAAAAGATGTGCCATCTCTCCTGAATAAAAGATGGCTTTTTGTTTTCTTTTTTTTCTGTTCACTTTTTAAGAAGAGGAAAAAAAAAAAAAAAAAAAGAATTGCTTCATCAACAAATCTGGAGTGAAATACTGAGAGTCCAGTTCACAGTATCATCTTCATCTTCCCAATCCTCATCATCCTCATGTTCATAAAAATGCAAACACTAAAAAAAAGGCAAATCAAATCACCTACATCAGATTCAGAAACCAAGCTTAAACTTTATCACAAAAACAAACAAACATACAAACAAACCAACCAACAAATAATATTTATATAAAAAGAGATCAGTGCTGGCTAATATGTTCTCTACAACTTTACAAAACGCAAATAAATTCCTCTTTGTGCTTTATTCACAGATGTGTGTTTGCTGGGTGAGTAGTGAAACGCATTGTTTACTCCACGTTTCATGCTTTGTTCCCTTCATTTCAGTTTTGCATTCACTCTTTCCCAGAGTGACCCATTAGTCCGGTGTGGTTATATCTAGGGGGAATGTGTGTGTGTGTGTGGTGGGGGGTGATTTACTCTCTAAGATTTCAAAGAAAGAGAATGAGAAAGAGAAAGAAGAGGGAAAAAACAGCTTGGTAGCCTCAGGCTGTCCGGACACTGTATTCACAAACAGGCTTTTAATTAGAGGCTGGAGAATGGGGGCTCTTGTGAAATGTGTGTTCTGGCCAGGGTGGCTTTTGTTGGAGATAGGGGCCGTATTTAACAGCTCCACAGACCCCCATTTAATGCTCCAGTAGTTGGAACTACTTAAAAAAACATTAAACTCAAAACCCTCTTTCTTTTATTTGCTTTCGAGTAAATTAACCTGATTTCAGACGCGGATGTATCTTGAAGATTTAGTGCACAGGCCTGCTGCAGCATTGCATTAACTGGGGGTCAATCAACATGGTATTTAAATTTTGTTTTTTTAAATGAGAGACGCATTTTTTGTACTTAATTATACCTGTGCAATAAAAATTGCAGTTTAATCATATTACAATAATGTTATTCATTTATTTCCCATTAATTTATGAACTGGGTTTAGAATTCATTTGCAATGTAAACAGTTGGAAAGAGATGCTGGATTTGTGAAAACTGGTGTGTGTATATATATATATATTACTAAAATAATCAAAAATATTTTTCTCCTACTACTACTACAGCTAATAATAATGGTTTGAAATAATTTAAATAATTTTAATTCAAATGATAAATATTGATTCTAGGCTTTTAAGTAGAAGAATTATATAGAATTCTGCATTTAAAAGCTCACATTAATTGCTGTCTTCAGTTTTCAGAATTTTTCTGGTTCAGTAGTTAGCAAACTGATTAGAACAGAACGCGCTATTATAATTATTAATTTTGTTACTAAAAAGTGATTGGTTCATCTGAAAATAGTGTTTTCCGCATTTTCCAATTCACTCAATTTAAAAAAGATTTAAGTTGGTAGCAAGTTTGTCTAAGAGTTGTTTGACCATTGCTGGTCAACGCAGGCCAGGAAATGGAGTTCAAAACAACTGATAAAAACTCTTACTTATTTTTTCTGAATGATTTTATCAGACAGGCTGACTGAGTGTGGCTCACGTGACCCCATGGTGGTGGAGGTTAATCATATTAACACATGTGCTGCAGTGGAAATTTGCCTTGACTGGGCTTGGCTTGGATGTGACCTCTTTGCTCACTCTGGAGTCTGCATTTTTTTTTTTGCCTTGGGATTTGCTGGCAGGCTTTAATGCAATTGCATCACGAAACGAGGCAGTGCAGGACAGACACAAAGAGTAGAGAGAGAGAGAGAGAGAGAGGCCGTGTCTCTCAGGATCTCTTCCGGGTCCCATCACCACATTAAAAGCTGAAATGAACTCAGTCTAATCAGGCATGTCAGGCCTGGTAGAAGCACATTAGTGAGCGAATAGCAGTAAAAGTGTAACAGAGATAAAGAGAGATCTTGGCTGGATAAATTAAAAAAATCTCATTTCACCTTTACTGCAAGTCTGGTTACTGACTGGTTGCTCTGCTCAAGTCCAGTCAGTTTTATTTATAAAGCACTTTTTTCAACTGCTGTCACAAAGCAGCTTTACAGAATATGGGTTCAAGTCCCACGTATGACCTCAAGAGCCAACAAGGAGGCTTAATGGCCATACATGGCTTACTTTTTTTTCTTTTTTGGCCCTTTTAGATACAGGTAAGGGATGTCAGTGAAATTTAAAAAGGGCAGTGAGTCTGTCAGTCACGTAAGTAATTTGCTTAAGCGGAAAAAGGGAGAAGACTTCATTTTTTTGGAGGGCAGTTTTTAGCTATGCAAATGCTCACAGCAAATTCTAAGTAACAGAGAAAACAAATCCTTCATACTGATGGATGCAACCAGGTTCACTCTACATAAAGAAATCACAAAACACTTGGTTACGGTGTAGTTCGTTTTGTTTGGTTGCACTGACGTATTGTCACATAAGTGATCTAACTTGAGGCTTGAGCTCTGCTTTTGGACTTTTATCTTCAATTTGTTGTGGATGTTAGACACTTCTCCCCTTCACTTTAAAATCTTCTACAGCTCTGTTCTTTTATCCAGGACACTTCTAAAAAGTCTTAATTTGAATGGAAAGCCTTTTTACTGCCCTGATAAGTATCTGACATGCCTGAATCTGCTCAAGATGAGCATTTTAGAATCATTTTTTACAATTTTTTTCATTTTCATTCTGAGTCAGTGTTGGAATAAATCCTACATATGATAATGTTACAGGTAAAGCATTAACCTATGATGGAATTAAATGTAAAAAAGATCTTTTCTATTGGTCCGTTCAACATGAAATGTCTAATGTAAATTTCATATGGTTTCAATTTGTGTTAAGAGAACGTTTTGTTCTAACAACAGATGCCAAAAATTTGTAGACATCCACTCACCTGTTTATTCATGAAAAGAATCTAAACTCCCTCTTAAATTTGCTGCTTTAAAATCCTAGACTCCTCTTGAAATATTTAAAACTAATGTTTAAACATTTGCTGTGACATTTTTATTGCATTCTGCCACAACATATCAGTGAGGTCAAGTTCTGATGTTGGAAGCCAGGTGGGCTTTATACCCCTCTAGCTGAAAATATATATATGAATCAACATTTCACGAAGGAGGAGAGAGAACACACTCACACACTCTTGCGAAAAACACACAAATCGCAGGGATTGTCTTAGACTTGGTCATGCATTGACAGGGCATCCAATCAGTCATGTGCTTACAGTTCATTACACTCTTTTACTTACAACTCAAGCAGCCCTGAATCGCATTAACAAATCATAGAATAAGCCATCCACCCAACCACTGCCCCCCCAACACACACACACACACACACACACACAGTCTTCCTCTCTCTCCCTCTCCTGTGGATTCCTCATGTCTTTAAGAACATTCTCCTTCCCTAACATGATGTCGGAGATGACTATAGGCAGTGACGGAAACGCAAGACCAGCTCCTGCATTAACTTCACTGATTCAATCTTATCTGACAGTCTGCACAAATAGCAGTCTCTCTTTCCCTGTCTCCCTCTCTCTCTCTCCCGCCCTCATTTCCCTGCCCTCAGCGTAACACAGGGGTCATAAACGGGTAAATAAACATTGGCTGCAAATGCCCCAGCAGTGCTGCTGCCCTCTGTGGGTCATTCAGGCCATTATTCTTGGGTGAACGTAAGAGAAGGTTCAGAGATAGGATGGATAAAAGTTGGGTGAATGCAAAAAGCAGTACTTTCTTCCTGACTCCTGAAACAAACAAACATTCAGGGTGAAGATAAGCTGAGGCAAATGAAGCGTCAGGCTGGCGTCTAGACGTCTGCCTGTTTTTCTCTTTTTCTGGTCTCCTGTGTGGCATGTGGTTGCCCTAATACTGGGCTCCACACATTTTTACAACTTGAGCTTTGTTCTTATCTGATGGGCAAAAGGGCTCCAACTGATATTGTCTTTTTTCTTATTAAGTGTTTTTTTCCATGAACATTTGCAAGAAATTCTAAGACAATTTAAGGGTTATTATCTGACATTTTTGTGTTTGTTCCCCCCTGAGGTCTGATACTTTCATGGGTTTTGTACTGTACAGGGTCAAAAATGATAGCAATTTCCCAATATGTCTATATCCATTATAAAACAAAGGTTAAAAAATAATGTTTTGATTGCTGTACATTAAAGATTGATATATGTAAGAGACCCCCATACTTAATAGCCACACTGTATTGCGCTTCAATCATGAAGCAGCTCAAACTGAAAAACTCATGTGCTTCATGATGAGGACCATTAGTTCAAATTTCAGCGTAATTTCTATATCGACTAAATATCTTAATTCAAACTTCAGCTTAATTTCTCTATATGGACCATATGGACATATAGGACTAAAGGGTACATGTTGAAATACCAGTGTTTACACATTACATTGAGCTCTTTTTATTGAAAAAAACTTCTTTACAATATATTAGTTCTTAAAAATACAATTTTTATACTTAGTTTATTGGCTTTTTAGAACTATTTAGGCAGACCTTGCTTATGTTATCACTTTTGCATCAGAGCAAATCCAATTCAGGTTTGGTTTCCATCATTTTTTAATAATAAAAAGAGAACTCTTGTCCAGATTTCCATTCATCATAGTTATTACTGAGGGAAATCAATCAGTTTTGCATGTAGAATCTGAATGAAATGCTTAAGAACATAGAAATTGTTGAGGGTGAACATTTGTATGTAAATGAACTAAATATCTGAAATCTGTTTATAAAATGATAACGATGAAAATATTTTGCCGGTGGCGACCCCCTTCATGTACTTATGGACTGCCAGCCTAACATCTAAGATCCTCATCTGGTGCAGCACTCATCTGGCCCCTCATTGATATTCCTCTGAAACAAGTCAGTGGCAGGGCTTCTGTGAAGGCCTGACTCTTTAACGGCTGTTTGTTTGTGATGGGCCAGTCTGGCTGGGCAGTACAAAGAGCCTCAGTGTCCCCGAGCCTCGTCCAACTCCCCAGCGACAGAGGAACGAGGAGACACACAGAGAGAGGAGATAGGGTAGAGAGCTAAGGCCAAGCTCACATTTCACTCCCCAGAAAGAGGGAGGTCAAATCAGGCAGGCAGGGGGAAAGAGAGATAGAGAGAGACAGAGAGAGAGAGAGGAAGAGGGAGGTCAGGTCAGCAAGGCAGAAAGAAAGGGAGAGAGGCATGAAAGTGAAAGAGGAGGAGACAGTCTCTTACAAAAGCCCTCAGTGTTTGGAGCCAGCAGCAAACACACATCAGAAACATTTATGCTGGGTTTCACAGACACATACCAATCCGTCTCGACCCGCAATTAATATTATTATTATCGTTACTAATATAATGCTTGAATCGTCCCCGTGCGTTGACATCCTAGCGGTTCCCTGCTGTCTGGACCAGCAGCCGGACTACTGCTACCGCTGCGATTTCCACAGCAACGATGCGACTGATTCCACGATTGTTGGCAAACGCTCCTTGCTTCCTTTCACCCACACACAGTCTGACAGAAAAAGCACACAGGTTTTTAGACATAAAGTCACATGGCAGTTGTCTTTTGATTGCTTTCTAACACACACAAAAAGGGGGGTTTTGTGGGGGGTGGGGGGGGGGGTGGGGGTGGTGGTGGAGGAGAGTCAGTTGACATCAGATCAGGCTCTTTGAGTATCTTCAGTGTGGGGTAGACTTCTTGCTCTTTGTCTTCACATCAAGTCCATGAGCTTATCTAGGCTCATCTTGGATTTTGTGATGGCTCGTCACCCTGCAGCACTCTTTGCATCATGCACACGCGCACGCACACACACACACACACACACACACACACACACACACACACTCGCACATGAGTGTCTGCTGACCACAGTAAGACGGATTAAAAAAAACAAACAGAATGAAGAGCAGGACAAGCCATCACATCCACTGAGTCAGCTGAGAGAGACATTCTGCAAATGCTACTGTTCGCTGGACAGTCAGTCTAGCAGTTCACAGTATACCGATATTTATTCGTTTATTTATTTCCTGGTTCCTGAAAAAATTGCCTTTAGTTGCTTGGCCAAAAAGCAATGGAGACCACCAGCGTTCTAGGTACTAAACATTTTTGCCAGATACATTTATTTCTTTCTCTCTCTCTCACGCTCTCTCTTTCTCTCTCTCTGTTTCTCTCTCAGTGTTGGACTTTTTTAGCAGTTATCCCAGTGATAGTGGTAGAAGTTTTTGGAGACTTTTGGAGTCACTGGATGGCAGTGAGAGAGTTCAGGCAAGTAGGAAGTCATGGCAGGAGAGAGAAGTCTAAATCTGAGTCTCTGGGACGATGGGAATCTGAAGAATAAATTCTAGGCCTCACTGTCCATTGGCAGGGCGCTCACTTGCATTCTTGCCCATGTTGTAGTGGCTGAAGTCCTGCAGCTCGCCATGTCCTCTCGTGGAGTGGAGAGCAGGCCGTACCAAGGATGCGTTGGTACGTGGTTGAACTGGGTAGTGGTGATGGTGGTGGTGTACAGGGGGCGTGCCATTGTTGCTGTTGAAGTTGAACCCATTGGGCGTCCAGCGTGGATGATCGCCATAATCTGACTGGGTTGTGGGTGCTGACACTACCCTTCTACGGTCAGGGGAGTCTTGGGGCGTAGTGGGGCGGTAATCACCAGCGGAGTTGCGGGTCACAGGGGCTGCAGGACGTCCACTTTGCTCTCTCTGGATGGGAGGGTGAGACAGTATCAAATAGCGCTGCCTCTCACTGTGTAGAGCCATTTCACCTGGATCTTCTTGTCGTCCTCCATTGCTGCCTTGGAGGTAATCAGAGCTCAGGTACAAAACGGCAGAGTTGGCTGGGCCAGTCTGAGTGATGAAGGTCTGGCTCTGGTCCCAGTCAGAGTCTGGGAGGTGGACATTGGGTGTGGGACGTTTCTGCTGCAGTGGGGTCTGCTCTGGTGTCGGTAGACCCGGGTCCATGTCTCCAGACTTGGGCCAGCCGTTGGTGAAGAGGTTTTCGACCTGAGAGTGAGGTCTTTCGCTAATCCTTGTCACGCTGATCACGGAACCACTTCGTCTGTGTCCCAGCATGCTCTGCTCCTTTTCACCTTTGCGCCGACCCGCAGAGCTGGATCCTCCTCCTCTGGATCGCTGACGGTGTTTGGCGGTCATGATCCAGCAAACCATCAGGCCTGAGAGTGCTGCCCCAGTTGCGAAAGCTGAAACCGCAGACAAAACCAGCAGGTTGACGGATACAAGGCCGTCTGGCTCCTCCACATAACTCTCCTGCAGTAGACCTGAGGGGAAACACGGACAAATGCAGAAAAACAAATAAAAATAGTCAGTAAACAAGAGCACAGCCATAATCAACCAAACCTCATTAAATGAAAACATAACCAACAGACTGAATTCACCTTCTTGCAATCATTTAAAAAAAAAAAAAAAAAAAAAATCACTTATTTTTCATTGGGAGGAGTGGAAATCTGCTGGAAAAGCTATGCCATTGGTGCAGGGGCTAATTATGTTCATTAAGCTAAAGTGTACTGCAATTTCAATAGCCTGTAATAACTGTCTTCCTGATTGATAGTGCCTCTGCTTGCCTCACAACATTAACTCTCCTGTGGAAAACAACTGCTGCAGCATAACTCTGAGGGATTGCCAAACTTCTTAACTGTAATAGCATGTGGAAAATGTTCTGGTGAACCTGTGCAAAGGCTACGGGGAATGGTCAGTATGAAGCTGCCTTTCGTCAACTTTAAAAATGGGCATGGTGTTCAGGTTTTAGGAAGATTGGAGCTGAATTATTAATAAGAGGGAGATCCTGACAGAATGAATCAATTACGCAAATATCAGAACAGTGCATCTCTGTCGTGCAGGAACTAGAGATGTTTATCAACAGAACTGAACAGGGACAGAGTGAGAGAGTGAAAATGGGGGTGAGAGAGTGAGAGAGAGCGAGAGAGAGAGAGAGGTCCAATCTCTGTATGTTTCCCTTCCTGTAAGCCTACTCTAAAAGAAATTCATTAGATCTGGTAAAACACAGCAGTAAATGAAAAATGGGGGGAGAATAAACCTTCGCTATCAGTAAAGATATAAACATTATCAGTGGAGGCTTTTCCCGGCAACGACCATTACAGCCAACAGTATGGAACACACACGGCCTTAAAAACAAATACCCTTTTATTGTCTGACAAAACCCATTTTAATGGAGACGAACGGCAGCAATTATGCTCAGGTGAAAACCAACTGCCTGGCTTTTAGCGACGGCTTTCACATTCAGTTGTTTTGTTCACAGACATAAAATGAAGAGGGAGGGAAGCCATATACGATACAATTTTATATTATTTAATATGTACTTTATATTAATGCTGCATACTGCATAGCAATTACAGGGACGGTCCCCCTGGAGCAACCTGGAGGAATGTACTGGTGGTGCTAGAGGCGGGATTGGAACCTGTGCCTTATGTGCCCTGCTTCTATAGGTGAGCATTCTACGATTATACTAGCACCAACCAGCAGTTAAACGAAACAACGTTCCTCCAGGAACCTGGTGCCACACATAAGACGACGTCTAAAATGACATAAAACACATAAGACAGCATAGAACACATAAGGCAGTGCAGATAGACAATCATTGTTGCAAAAACAGAGGACATTAATCTGACAAGAAACAGGCAGTATGTGCATGAATGTGGGTGGAACAGAGCAGCAGTATTGTAACAAGACTACACAGAGCAGCAGCCTCATCACCGTCCACCGCCAGAAACTTTGTACCAATACCTAAGTGCACTGTTACCCACTGTAGCTGTAGATGGTCCACAAGCATACAGTGTAAGACAGGGCTTGTTTTTGTCCTTGCTGTAACCTGCTCCATTGTGCTGATGTATATGTGTACTTTAGCAGGACCGGTTACATTAGCCAAAGATCTGTTCAATAACTTCCTGCGTTCAGTCAGAGTCTATTCATCAGCCGGAGCTTATCTACTCCCTGCCGGTGTCTTTCACTCTTCATATCTCATTTCTGTCTCTCTTTATTTGTGCATCTGCCCATCTCTGTCCTATCCCCTCTCTCTCTCTTTCTCTCTCTCTCTCTCTCTCTCTCTCTCTCTCTACCGTCATTATTTGTTCATATCCTTAAAATCTGCTCTGCTCTTTGTCCTTGTTTCGTTCTCTACGAACCAATCTCATGATCTCGCACTCTCTCTCTTTCTCTCACTCTTTCCTTTCCTCCTTTATTGGCGTATATACCTATGCTATGGGTTTAAAGTGCCGTGGAAGACGTTGTGTTTTTTTAAATGACGTTGTGTTTTTTTACATGATTGTCAGATTGTCTTCAAATGCTCATCATATAATGCTATATAGACATAAAGAGTCTCTCATCACATTTTATGGTTATTGTGTCAAAAGCTATGCTTTAAAAGCAGGGCTTATTCACTTGTTTCAAGATGTTGCCTCCAAACCACTTACAAATAATTATACATTTTTCATTCATTATTTTCATAATTCATTATAAATAATGAAATAAATTAAATGCCAGAGTGGTAAGCAAAATGATTTTAAACATAATAACCACATGTAGGATTCTGCTTCAATTCACTATGGTATTAAAGTACAGGTACACATCAGGAAAGCCAAAATTGTCAGTAGTTTGAGACTTAGAGTGTGAAATCTAACATTTTGAGTATTTTCTTGCATGTTTTGAAATAATTAAGTAGAAGTGAAGAGCTAGTTATTATTATTATTTTAAGCAATACTTTTTGCCTATTACCATTTTCACACATAAAATTTACCTCTCATCTTTAATACATTTCTTCATTTTTTGTTAATGGCTTTGTTTGCAACATCACTTGTTAAATTATTTTTTAAAACAAACGAAAAATACCAGCTCATTAGGCAGAATTGGCTACATCCACTGAAATCACTTCGAACCTATTACAGCTTTACTGGAGTTAGGTGGAGAAGACTGCTAGAAGGACACACACACACGAGCGCACACACGCACACACGCACACACACACTCCAAGGTTGTGTCCAGCAGGCTGCTCAAGTTGGACAATTTAAATAATAAATATTCTTTAAAAAATATTCTTTAAAAAATAAATATTTAGAAGTAAATATTCTTTCTTCAACAAAAAATTACAAATGCTGGCTGGGTTGCCAAGGTTTGGCAGAAATCAGTAAGAGGCCAAACGAATGGTGTCCCCCGCTGTAATTTAAATATAGTTAGGACGATCTTTGTGAGGGGACATGGCTTAATTAAGACCTTCCCCAAAACTATGGCTTCAAAAGCTCTGTGGTAACAATTTCAGTGTCAGAGGATGAGCCCTTTCCCTCCTCCATGGCGGATAGCCAGCCAGTCGCAGCAGCGTGTCTGTCCATTACACTGTCAGCAATAATAACCCCCACCATCCCATTCCCACCCAGCCCTCGTCCTCCAGCCTGTTCTGCATTTCCTTCACGAGTGCAATGAATTTGGTGCACAAGGACGCTTCAGCGGCATCAACACCACTGCCTCAGGCATCGCTCATCCACCCGGCTCAGCAGCTAAAAACTAAGCATGCTCAGTGTTCGACGTGGAAAGATACTATAATGGATGAGTGTGTTTTGTTAACTTAAATATCAGTTGTTTTTTGTTTTGTTTTTTTGAATAATTTTGCTCGCTGTTAACAGTGTCTTGCTGGATATTTCAGTCACTACACTATGAAATATAAACACATCAGTAAATAAATCAAATCTTCTGTATCTTTTTTGAAAGTTTTGAAAGCATTTGGAGGGGTCTAAGTGGTTGTAGGGACACCTGTCTGTTTTCCAGAAGGAAAAGTGCTCTCCGGCCCAAACACTAAACACATATGCACACACACACACACACACACACACACACACACACACACACACACACACACACACACACACACACACACACACACACACACACACAGGTTAAATTAGGCTAGAGCAAAATGGAGTAGAGCACTATCACCTTTGTCCTGTATGGACCTAGTTGAGCGGTGGCCTAGTGGTTAGGGAGCCACAGGATTGGAAGATTGTGGGTTCAAACCCCTTACCAGTATGTTTCCCTGAGGTACCCTTGAACAAGGTACCGTCCTGGTCACTGCTCCCATGGGTGCTTTCATAGCTGCCCCCTACTGCACGGTGTGTGCTTGTGTGCATGGGTTAAATGCAGAGGTCCAATTTCGTTGTGGTGTGCTGTGTGTTCTCACAATGACAAGAATTTTCACTTTTTCAAAACTTGTATAGCTTTCATCAAATCGGTTTATCAATCTGATGTAACAAACTGTTTTGACTGATAACTCCTAAACAAATACACATTCTCACCCCCATCGTCCAGCTGCCGCTGTACAGTGAAGTGGCATGTCCCTTTCTTATTGTTCTGATATTTAATGATGTTGTACTGTACATTGATTTAGAATTGTTCATTATGCCTTTTAGTCGCCCAGATTTTTCATCTTAATGTTTGTGTTTTTTGTCATTATTGTTAATGTCCTTAAATTCTTAAATTCTGTCCTTAATTCCAAAGCTGTCCTTAATACCTTAATTCCAAAGCTTTTTGTCGTAGGTATCTAGCTGAGGAAGCTACATTGCTCACACAGTTGGCCTGTTCCTTAGAAATGGGTTTTAAGGAATGCCATCTGGCATAATTATGATGTTTAGCCTCCTGTTTTGCCAACTGCAAATATACTCATTTGCACTTGAGTGGAGCCTAAGCTGTCTATCAGTGTTGGTGGATAATATTGTTAATCAGCTACACCAATTAAAAAGAGACAAATTGATGATGTAGGGAAGGAAGTATGGGGTTCTCAGTAGGTTGAGATGTTTAAAAATGAGATTCTATGGTATTGGCAGTAACCCTCACTGGACGCTATATTTACTCAAAGTTGAACAAAGTCATTCTTGCATATGTGTTTAATGGCTTCCTGTCTTCTGAACATCTTCACGCTTTCTACATAACCTTCAAATGACAGAACAGCGCCAACAAACCCCCCATCAAACAAGCTGGAAAACATCATCCTTATTCAGAAAAAATAATAATAGACTGTGTGCATGTGCGAGTGTGTGGTTTCTGCACTCCACAGCTGATGGAAATTACCCAGAAAGCAGTGTCCTTTCACCTTAATGAGAAAGCCTCTTTAAAACGTCCGACTGTCTGGAGGGCTGCAATATTCTCCACACTTGTTCTCCCTCGCTCTCTATCACTTTCTCCCTCATTCCTCGCTCTCCTTTTCTCGCTCTCTTTCTGAATGTTTTTCCTCTTTTCACCCAGCAGACGTGACTGCAGCGGGTGATGAATAGAGTCTGGCCATTAGGGAGCCGTGCCTTTGTGGCCAATCTGCTTTGCCCCGACGGCTCAGGCAAACCAAACACATGTGGGACAGAGGGATGGAAGGATAGACAGGGAGCGGATGAGGGTGCATCTCACGCTTCCCTCATTCTCTCTTTCTTCCCTTTCACTCCCTCGTTCCCGACGGGCCACCAAAATCCCCCTCTGTTCTCGGCTCACTTATTAAAGCTTAATGGAGGCCTAGCCGGACTGCCACACTGCCGGACAGCTCCGAGCTCCAATTACCACCAACAATACACACATACACACACACATACACACACACGTACACACACATACACACACATACACACACACACACATACACACACACACACACACAGATGGACAATATGGCAGGAGAACTCTAGTTAGAGTGGCTCATGAAAGGCTGCAGGTTCAAAAGCAGTGCCTTGGGAGCAACCACCATGTGGGTTTGTGTGTGTGTGTGTGTGTGTGTGCGTGTGTGTGTGTGTTGGAAGTGGCACAAACTAGTCAACTAATAAATCCACTATTTGGCATTGTGGGCAACATTTCACTAATCGAAGACAATGTCAAAATACAGAAGATGTAAAGAAAGCAGTGAGTAGGCGGAGAGAAGTTTTGTTTTGTTACGTTACCAAATGCAATGAAGGCTCTAAAAATTATTTTTAAAAAAAACAAAAAAAAAAACCAAAAAACCAAAAAAAAAAAAACACAGCTTTTAATCGCTTTCCACACATCATCAGTTGCATTATCTCTGTAGAAAAAACCCTGAATCACTGCTGACCTGCTGAAAGCGGGGCGGACTGTCATATGCAAATATGTTCATGGTTGTGACATCATAACAGAGACAAATGTTGTGTCCAAAGAACTAATACAGTGTGAAAACACTACTGAAATGAAATCAGAAGACACTATTTGGATGAATAAAGTACAATTCCCTGATTATGTGAAAGTGAACAAAAAAAAAAAAACACAGGTTGGCAAACAGTTTTTCTAAGCAAATCTAGCTTTAGAAAACAACCATTGGCTTTATAAACTATTGTTTCACACTGAATTGATAAATCTTGTGCTAGAGAAATGGACAGGCTGATTAGCGTTGATTTCTGCATATCATGTTATTTATCTAATAAAACTGCAACAAAATTTGGTCAAAATGTTAATAATCAACGAATAAAAAAATTATCGTTGCCAAATTCTAACTTTTTTCCAGTCTTTCTTTTCTTCTTAGAATCAAACAGGCAGTGTCTGTTACTGTGGCTGATACATGCATTGAGCTTTTGTTCTAACTGACTGATTAACTATCCTGTTTTGGGCCTCGTTCAAAAGGCAGTCCAGGCTCAAAAGTGGAACAAACTTAAGCTGGGACTGAAATCCTCAGGGAAGTGGGAAAGAATACCACTCCTTTCAGATGTGTGGATCTTTTGAAATCAATGATCCTTTAGCTTACCATCAGCCAGCAACACATCCTTTATTTGGTTATCTCTTCAGTAACTACACCCTGCATCACTTCTGAACTGCTGAAAGTTGAACTGGCTGACATATGCAAATGTGTTCATGGTTGTGACATCATAAGAGGTATACATTTTAAGAAGGCTGTTTTTGCAGCATTTCCTTATAGACAGACTGTATAATGATGTAATAAATCTACTTTGTTCGTAATATGCAGTAATACTGATACATAATACCAATATGAAAAGCTAGGTTTTCCAATTCTTTATGTGGGTGTGTGTGTGTGTGTGTGTGTGTGTGTGTGTGTGTGTGTGTGTTTGTGTTTGAGTGGGTGTGTGAGTGTGTGTCACCTGCTGGTTGCTAATCTGTGCCTCATCTCTCTCTCTCTCTCTGTACAGTCTGTCTGTTTTCTTTTCTTCTCTTGGTCCCTCATGCCTGCTCTCCTCTTTTCTGTCACACCCTTTCATCCTTTCATCTTCCACTGACGGCCTGTCTCACAGGACGTGCTCATTCTTATACTCACCCCATCACTCTCCTCCCCCCTTCTTTGGCCTTCTGTTTGTCCTACCTTTCTTCTCTCTTTGTCTCTACTCGCTCTCTCTCTCTCAATCTCTCTGATCTCCACTCTCTCGTTTGCTTGCTGTCCTCTTTTCTTTCTCAATGCAATTTTCTTGATTTTTATTTTATTTTTTTTACCTCTCTGTCTCCTCATATGTAATTCTCTCGTTTTCTCACACTCTCTCTTCCGCATTCTCTTTCTCAGCTCTTTCTAATGGAGGCCTATAAATCAGTCTGGTGTGTGTGTGTGTGTGTGTCTCATTAAAGCTCTCTATGTAGAATAGTTAGACTCCTGCTTACACACAAAGTTCTGGGTGAAGGATGATAGAAGAAAAAAAAGAGACTGAAGGAATAAAGGAGTGAATGAGTAAATGAGGCAGAGACAGATAAAAACATACCAGAACCAGCCTTAACACTGTACTGCTCTTTCTATGTGTGTGTGTGTGCGTGTTTGAATCCATGCAAATGTGTATTTGCCAGTGGATGCTGTGTGTATTCATTCACTTTATTCACTCTCTTGATTTTTCTCTTTCTCTCTCACTCTGTCTCTCATCCCTTCTCTCTTAATTTTCTCGTTATCTCTGTATTAGTATATCCTTTTCTCTCTCATTCTCCCCATATCAGGCTGTAATATTTCCTTTTCCTTTCCCATCTTTCTCTGTATTCATGTTCTCTCTTTCTCTTATTGTCTTGTTTCTCTCCACCTCTTTTGTCTTCCTCTGTCTGCTGCCAATTATGTGTATATTTCTTTATCTGGTTCCAGAACATTCCCAAAGCCAATATATGTGATCAAGGTTACCGTCAATATGTACTGTTCCTCAAGCTGTTGCTTATAACACAAACACACACACACACACACACACACACACACACACACACACACTGATTCTATGATTCCATGATCTTCAATTTGTAAATGTTTCTGCGCTTATATGTATTGGAAAGAGTGTGTGTGGGTGTAAGTGCTCTGCAACCTCTGTAACCTGTTGCTGTTTCTACTATTTCTACTAAAGCTGGGCGAATTCAGTACTAAAACACTTTAGCTTACAGACAACACTAACATTTATCTTCTTATAGGGTTCACCATAGTGGATCTATCTGTTTCCATTTCTTCCTGTCCTCTGCATCATTCTTTTTCACACTGAACACCTGCATGTCCTCTCTCACCACATCCATAAACCTCCCCTCTTCCCCTCTTGCTAGGCAACTCCAACTTCAAAGTCCTTCTCCCAATATAATCCTCGTTTCTCCTCTGTACATGTCCAGACCAATGCAATCTCTAACCATCCAACCTGAGCTGTACCTCAAATAAACTAATTCCTAATCCTGTCCATCCTCTTCACTCTGAATGTAAATCTTAGCATCTTTAACTTCTTTTCTTTTTGTCAGCGCCACCGTTTCCCACCCATATAGCATTGCTGGTCTCACCACCATCCTGTAAACCTTACCTTTCACTCTTTTTTTTCCACTCTTCTTTTTACAACTCAACCACATGATACATGACTACACAAAGTCTATCCAGACAGGATTAATATAAATAAATCATTATAGATGCACACCACAGCAGCATCCAGTTGCCTTGTGGTTATAATTGTTGAATAAAGAGAGAGCCTCTTATTAAACCATGTGGTTTTGATCATTGTAAGGAGCCAAAGTTTTACTGGAAACGTTCCAAACCAAGGCTAATTCCAGCATAATTGTGCCTGTGATCTTCAACAAAAACCTGCTGATGGCTTCCATGATGTGGAAAAAACATGGTCTGGTAAAATAACGGTGGGTGTTGAGTTCATAACTCACTCCGGAAAACACCCCCTCCCACCCACAGCAAAGCCATAAGCTAGTTGGCTGAAAATGAAACTGTTGAAAAAGTACAATTTCCCCTTTGTTTCCTACCATCACTTTGATGTGTTAGGCTAGTTTTACAAGGTGAAATGTTCACAGAGCTTCTTGCAGGTTGCAAATTATCATTCCCTTGCAATGTGACACCCCTGTCACACATCTGATTGTTCGACTGAAACAGCAGTAAAATGTTTCATATAGTATCATAGCATTGTGCCTTTGTAGTTTTATAGGTGATCCAGTGCCGTATTTAAGACCTTATAGGCCCTATAAAACAGGTGCATAGGTGGAAAGAATTGAATTATTTTCCTTGAATAAAAAAATGACTATTTAATTTGGTTATTTACTCAGAATTTTTATTTTTCTAAGTTCTAAGTTCTCAAGCCTTGTTACTCACCCCAAACTTCATCACTCCATCAATTCATGCATCCACCCATGTATCCATTCATCAAACCAGCCATAAATTCAGCTGCATAAGCAAGGATCATGGGGGCTCCTGGACCCTTTTGCTTAGGGTGAAAGCCAGAGGGACAATCCTGTTAACTGCTTACCAGTAAAAATAAACAAAATTACTCAGGATGAAGCAATATTACCATAATTTCACTGTCAGAACAGAATTTCATATCACCATTTTTCACATTTATACCTATAAAAATCCCAGCTGCTCTTTACATTGTGGCCAAATTTCATAGCAAACAGGCCAGTGGAAATGGCCCAGAATAACATCAAATGAACTATTTTTACTTGCACTGAAAGTTGAGAATGACATTTCTTCTCCTGTAAAGTTACTTTTTCAAATAACTGTCAAAGAAATGACATATAAAGCAACTCAGAACTAGCACTAACTGTGTAGAAGTTTTACAGTGCAAAACGTGCAAAAAGTCTTACGGACAGCTTGCCGAAAGCTTAGCTTCTACAAAATGAACCGAAGCTTGGGCTAAGCACTTTTTTGCCTCTCTCCATGCTGTCCCCTCAGCCCTAATAAGGAAGCAAACATGAACTATTTCAGCTGCATTCAATCCATCAAACCTTCACACACGTAAATGTGATTACATGAATGAATGGCTTTACAAAATGTGAATTGCAAAGTTGATTTTTTTTTCTTCTTCCTTTTTGCCCCGTCCCAAAGCCCTGGCCCGGCTGGTGCGTTAGTGGGTAATTGATCCCCTCAGTGTCGGCCCTGAGCCGTGAGGCCGCACGGATGAAACCGATAGTGTGATTTCTGCTGCAGGCTGTAAATTGAGAATGCAGCGGCTGTGCTATTAGCCTAACGATCGGCAAGGGGCCCAGCATGCTCTTACTGCACAATCAGGCTGCTCGACTATTTCAATTTAATCACCCTAGCATGCCCGGCGACATAAATTACAGCTGTCACAGCCCTGCTAGGCGTAATATACATTAAAAGCAGCTGAACAACACACGTGTGTATTTGTATGATATTAAAAGCATCGTTGAGGTGCACTGGTTTACCCTGCAGTCTCTAGCCACTTACCAGGAACCATGCATTATGTCAGTATTCAGTTACTGTAGCCCATCTGTTAGGCACAATCTGCTTTAGCCAACCTGTAGCTCTTCATCAGTGGTCAATGTCTGTCCATAGAACTAAGCAGTGATGTGTTAAAAGACCCCTGCAACATCACTGTGTCAGATATATTTTTTCCAGGACCCCCCAACTCCCAAACACACACATACATACACTTCACCACCAAAATAACATCTGGTCAAAAATCTCAGTCAGAAAATTACCACTTAATATGTGGTAGGTAAATAAGCTGTTTTAAAACAAAGAGCTACAGTTTGTAACTGTACCCCTGTCCATAAAGTAAGTGGCGCTCATAGAGTAAGTGGAAGCAAAAGCAGAGGTTGTAAAAAGTGGATAAGGGCTTTTTACGGTCTTTTTGGTTTATTTTAGAGTTCTACTAGTTACATTGTATAGAGATATCCTAAAGCCTTGCAAAAACTTTGCAACATCTTCAATTAAACCCCAATATTCGAAAAGATCAGTTGCACTGATGAGGTTAAGAAAATGACGACCCAACGAGCCAATCAATGGAGCAATTCAATTGGAGTAAACTGTCTAGAGCAGTGGGGAAGAGAATGTGAACTGGAGAGAGCATTTTAGACCAGTTTGAGCTAAAGCCTGAGAGAGAACATTCTAGAAGAATGTGACTTTAAAACAGTGAGAATGAAAGAAGAGCCTTTTAAAGTAATGGGAATGGTGAGTAGTGTGAAACAGAAAGAAAATACTAGAACAGCGTGACAATTGGGGAAGATTTTGAAACTTTGAAACAAGCAGGTCGTTTAGCAGAGCGCAAAAGAGAGATAAAGTAAAAGTGAAAGTGACGACCCTTGTCATTGCAAGGTCACAGAACAGCACACGTGAACCACAACGAAAATGGACCTCTGCATTTAACCCATGCAAACACTATGCAGCAGTGGGCAGCTACTGAAAGCACCCGGGGAGCAGTGACGGGGACAGTACCTTGCTCAAGGGTACCTCAGGGCAACCTACTGGTGAGGGAGATCAAACCCACAATCTTCCAATCTGGGGGCAACTCCCTGACCACTAGACCACTGCTGCCCAGAATGTTCTAGAAAAGTCTGAACATAGGAGAACATTTTATGAAAGCAAGAAATAGGGAAACCATTTCAGAGGGTGGCGGTAGCCTAGAGGTAGGTTACTTGCCTATGGACCAATGGCTCAAGAGGTCCCAGGTTCAAATCCCACCTCCAGCACTACCACCACTGGGTCCCTGAGCAAGACCCTTAACCCGGAGTTGCTCCAGGGGGGACTGTCCCTGTAATTAGGACATGCAAGTCGCTCTGGATAAGAGCGTCTGCTAAATGCCGTAAATGTAAATGTAAACTGTGAAAATAAAGAGTAAATTCTACAACAGGGGACAGAAGTTTTAGAACAGTGTGAACAAGGTTGAACCTTTTAGAACAAAGTGCAGCAACAGTGTGCATGAGGGGAAACATTAAGAACAGTGTTAATGTTAAATATTCTATTTAACATTAAATATTAACAGTGTAAAGTTAAATATTCTAGAACAGTTTTAACAAGGTTGAACATTCAAGAACAATGTGAATGATTGGGAACATTGTGGAACTGTTACCAAAATTGAAATTTCTACTCAAGTAACTAGAACAGTGTGAATGAGGGTGGAAATTCTAGAACAAATGAAAGAACTGTGTAACAGATTGCGCATTCTACAATAGCATGAAAAAATAGCACATTCTAGAACAGTGTGAGGAAAATGGAACGTGCATAAGACACTTAACATTCTTGAACACTGTGAAGAGTATTGAACGCTGTAGAACATTAGAATTTTTGAAAACAATGTGAGAGTGAAAATTCTAGAACTGTGTGAATTCAATTCAATTCAATTTATTCTTATATAGCGCCTTTTACAACACAGTTGCTCCAAGGCAATTTACAATGGTGGTGGATGGTGGAACAGGTTACAGTAATAGATGTTAAAGCCAGACGACTACGAAGGAGAGGAACCAAAAACTTCACTATGTGGAGAAAAAAAACCTCTGAGGGTCCAAGGTCAACCGGCTACCCAACCCCCTTGGGTATACTAACAGTACAAAGTTAGTTTGGTTTTAAACTCCAGGATGAGTGAATGAGAATGAATGAGCAGTCTGTACGGGACTGAATATTCTAGAGTAGCGTGAAGAAGATTGCATGTCCTAGAACAGTGTGAACAACATTGGACATTCTAGAACAATGTGAATGTGGCGGAACATTCTAAAACAATGTAAACGAGACTGAACATTCTAGAACAGTGTGAATGAGATTGCACATTCTAGAATAGTATGAAGAGGATTGCACATTTTAGAACAGTGTGAAAGAAGGGAAACCTATTTTAGCAGTATGAAGGAAGAGAATATGTTGGAATCTAAGTGTAGAAAATTCTTAAACAGTATGGAGGGAGAATACTTCGCATGAATAAAAATGATCTTTCTTGAAAGAGACTCAGTAAATGCAGGTAAGCACACGAAGCTGAAAGTGTATCTGAGAGCCAGTGGGTTCTGGCGTTTACACACGTCCGTCAAGGAGCAAAGTCTGTTAGTTGGGTTTAAAAGCGTAGGAGTAATGTTGAATCCACTTGCCACTCATTTGGGGGTTTATGACATTTTTATTGGACCTAAGGTCTCTAAATGCTGAGGTTTTCACATTTGATCTTCATATTAGTCACCAGCTCAGATCGGCAACTACTGATTAACTATTACAACCAAGTAACAAACTTAGTAACCCTGTGACTAGAAAAAAAGTGCCGTTGGTGTTTTTTTTTTTAATAAATAAGAGGAAAGAAAGAGCAGAGGTTTCTTGAGGAAGAGGAAAGAAAGAGCAGAGGTAAAAGAGTGGAACTGTTTGAGAAGATTATTCCCTGAGGAACTCCACAGGTGGGTCTTTAATCGAAGTTTGAAGACAGCAAGGGATTCAGCAGTTCTGACCATCAGTTTGTTCCACCACTGAGGGGCCAGAACTGAAGAGTGATGCATGTCTTCCTCTTTTCTTCAATGTTAAGGGTTCCAGCCACTAAGCCACCGCTGCCCTGTTTCACAATGATTTGATTTAGTTTGGTTTTTTTTTGTTGTGACTGAAAATGACTGTTAAAACAAAATAAATATACAAACGGAACTCGAGAAACAGCAGTGAAATATAGACAACGCAATAACAATTCCTTGCTGATATCAGTTTCACATTAGCCTTAAAATGTCATTTTGGCAAAAAAATTTTATATATTAATGTTATTAGAAATAACTGTATGGAGTCTGTATGGAGGTTCACACACACACACACACACACACACACACACACACACACACACACACACACACACACACACACACACACACACACACTCTCTTCTTTTCTTTTTCTCATTCCTCTGTTTCTTTCTCTTTTTCTCTCTTTTCTCTCTCTTTTTGCTCTTTCCCCATCAATCATTCTCCATCTCACGTTCTACTTAACCCCCCCTCCCCCCTTACCTGTTCATCTCTTCAGCTGCTGCCTGTGGAACAGAGATTTGTGTGTTTCAAAGTGTGAGTGTGTGTGTTGAGTTTCTGGGGTGATGGAGCACACACACATTAAGCATTCCTTCAGCAGCTCAGGGTGTGTGACAGGAATGTGGAATATGTGTGAATGTTTTTAGTCTGTGGAGTGATAAAATGATGAGGTCGTGAAGGACTTGGGGACACTAATGTGTAAAACATGGCTGAGATTTAACACACATACACACACACACACACACACACACTCATACACACACACTAAATTATAGGTTCTCTTTATTAGAGTTACTTTATTTCATTTTATGAGCTAATGTAATTGCAAATTTTCGTTTGACAGTCAGGGTGGTGCACAATTCAATCTGAAACTACAGGGACCATTTTCATCTTGTTAGTTACTATAGTTACCATTCAAAAGACAGTTCTTTCTGAAGAACAGAGAATGTTCTCCAAAGTGCTGAAAGCAACAGTAATGCAGGACTTGATGAAGCCACACGCAGCGGTTGCCTAGTACTTAGGGAGTTGGCCCCAGGATTGGAAGGTCACGGGTTTGAATCCCAGACCATTAGGTTACCCTATGGTACCTTTGAGCAAGGTACCATCCCCGTCACTGATCCCCGTCACAGTGACTGATCGTCACTGATTTAAATTGCTGCCCCCCCGCTGCACCCATCATATGGGTAAAATGCAGAGCTTGAATTTCGTTGTGTGCCTTGTTTCACAATGATAAAATAGCACTTTCACTTTCACACTTCTTGACCAGCATGGTAAAGTGCCTCGACCCACCAGCCTGAAGCTTGGTTGAGAGTTTTTCGGGAGTGAGTGACTCCTCAAATTTATGCTCACTGGTAGGTGAAGGGCTCTGAAGTTTTGACTGGTTGATTTAAAGGACAAAATGCTGAATATATTATATTCAGTGAGTGTGTTTTCCACTATGTTTATGAGTTTTGTATTCATGAAGGTCTACAATTGCAAGTAAATTGGGCAGTTGTTTTTAGAGAGGCCTTAATAAAGTGGGTGGGGCTTCAATCATTTCACCACTGCAGTCAACAAGCTGATTAATTCTCTTCAGCCAACTAGGAATAACTTTTACAATAACTTTTACATCATTTGGCAGGTGCTCTTGACCAGAGTGATATACATGTGCGTTTTGCAGTTTCCAAAGGAAACACGTCCCTCAAAAGACATAAGAAAAAAAAAATTTTTGTTGTGCAAAAGACTATTTGGCACTGAGATCATGGTCAAAATTTTGGTATGGTGATGACAAACAGACACAGCCTCTCTAACAGTGGAGATGGCCTCCCTACATGATGTACAAATGATAAGGAATATGATACCACTTTATGATGTGTTTGTGATCATAAAAATTTTTTCTGTGTAAAACAAAGAAAATCTGTGTGTGTGTTCGTTCAGTGACTCTTATCCACCAAAAAGAAATACACACAGTGCCTTTTCCAGCAAATTAAACACGACTGCTGTGGTAAATTTGTCAATAAGCCGTGAGTGTCGTTGGGATGCTCTGAAGCCTAAATAGCAGCTTGCTAAGGAAACATTTACACACCACAGTAATTACACACATCTGCTCAAACTACAAAGAGAGAGAGAGAGCGAGAGAGAGAGAGAGAGAGAAAAAGAAGAGGAAGAGGAAGAGGAAGAAGAACATGAGACAAAGGTGTGTGTATGGGTGGGTCCAGAGAGACAAAATGAGAAATAAGGAGAAATGAGCTTAGGAAACAGAAGGGCGAGAAGGAGAAAAAGAAGGAAATAAGACAGAGTGAGAGAGTGAAGGGGCTTTTATTCGAAGCTGAGGGTCGTGGTCTGTTCAAGTAGCCGTTAATCCTGTAAGTGATCTGGCTAAACCTGGAGTCACGACCTGGAAGAGGTTAACACCACAGCAGGGTGAGGACAGGAAGGGGGACAAAATGTGACTCTGAAGAGCCAGGAGACGTCACCCCATCAATTATAGCCCACGGTAACCCCACACTGTGTTTACACAAGTTGCATTCATCACTGGAGAGCCTGTAAACTATTTCAAGAGCTCAATGACCTGGAGCTGGAAAACAAATATTCTTCCAGTTGGAAGAGAGAGACGGGGGGGGGGCGATGATAGGACAGAGATTAGAAAGAGAGAGAAGAAAGAAAGGATGAATGAAAGAATGAAGAATGAAAATCTTAAGAAACTTTGTTCCGGGGGGAGTGAATGCACTAAAAGAAAGAATGAAGAGCATGTGGTCATGGTGAGTTCAGGGCAAACCTGCTTCTCCTCTTTCACTGGGAAACATCAAAATGGAAAAATTGACCATTTTCTTTGAACGAAATACGCTTGGCTTTTTACATAATTATTATTTATAGATTAATTATAGGTTAATTATATCATAGGATTTTGACATGTATTATTCATATTCTTATTGTTATTCTTTTTATTATTATCAAAACTATTTAACTACATATAATTAGTCATATATATTTTGAAAGAGAATGAGAGAGAGTGAGTAAAGGAAAGAGAGGATGACGGAAAAGCAATAATACATTTTTATATACAAAAAATTGTTATATATAATACTGTTATCATTTTCTTTCTACTACATTTTTTTTTGAATTGATAAAAAGCTATGTGTGTATGCCACTATGTGACTATTTAATTAAATAATTATGCCATCACATTTAAATGCTTCTGAAATGTAAACTGCAAAACTACAAAGGCAAAATAAAAGACATGAAAGTGTAGCCATTTATTAAAACATTTATTGTTATATGTTATCTAAACTTTAGAACACAGAGAGGTTGTACATTATGGTTATTGTAAGGAAACCGAGGGTATTAATTTTCCAGATCCCTGTAAAAAAAAACAATGTAAATGGAATTTTCTCCTCAGTGAATAAACACAATTCTACAACTTGCATCCTTCTGTTAAAATAGAAGACGAGAACCAGTGCTGTGCTTAATGAACTCACACAGCGCCGACTGAGGACATACTTTTTTTGAGTTTGGTTAAACGTTTTTGCTACTTACAAACACATCACTCTCTCTCTCTCTCTCTCTCTCTCTCTCTCTCTCTCTCTCATATATATATACAGTACTGTGCAAAAGTTTTAGGCAGGTGTGGAAAAAATGCTGTAAACAAAGAATGCTTTCAGAAATATAAATAATGATTATTAATTTTTATCAATTTACAAAATGCAAAGTGAGCGAACAAAAGAAAAATCTAAATCAAATCAATATTTGGTGTTACTACCTTTTGCCTTCAAACCAGCATCAGTTCTTCTGGCCCCCACAGAGCCCTGATTTCAACATCATCCAGTGTGTCTGGGATCACATGAAGAGACAGAAGGATGTGAGGAAGCCTACATCCACAGAAGATCTGTGGTTAGTTCTCCAAGATGTTTGGAACAACCTACCAGCCGAGTTCCTTCAAAAACTGTGTGCAAGTGTACCTAGAAGAATTGATGCTGTTTTGAAGGCAAAGGGTGGTCACACCAAATATTAATTTGATTTAGATTTCTCTTGTGTTCATTCACTGCATTTTGTTGATTGATGAAAATAAATGATTAACACAACTTTGCACAGTACTGTATATATGTTCATAGTGTCTACAAACTTTTGGACATACAAATGCTGTCAATACAGTCCCAGTAACTGACATGAATGAGGAAACTGGCGAGACGAGATTGAGAGACTGACCGTGTGTGAGTAAACGTGTGTGAAGCCACCCGCGGGCCGCTCGCACACTGCGGGTCCTGTGGGTCAGCTCAATTAGAGTGTCTGATTCTACATCCACTTTGATCAGCTCCAGTTCAGTGCAGCATCAGAAAATGAGTGAAAAAGAGGGGGAGGAGGATGGGGCAAAAGAAAAAAGAGCGGGCCGACGTCCTGCCATTCTGAAGCACATCACTAAGCACTCACTCAGCGCAGCGGGAGTGGCCAGGCGAATCTAATTAACATCCTCACACACACCAGCAAAGCAAGAGAGACAGCAAGGCATACTGGGTCAGGTACGAGGGATGGGAGAGAACAGAGAGAGTGAGGGAGAGAATAGAGTGAGAGAAAGAGTGAGAGAGAGAAGGAAGAGGATGAGAGTGTGTAAGATGGTGGAAGTTGGGGGTGGTGACATTAGATCTGACTATCACCTCCACACTCCATCCATCATTGCTCCACACTTAACACTGACACACCTGCTTTTCCTTCTTTCATCCTCCAATGCTCTCCCTTTCGTCTCTCACCTCTCTCTCATCACTATCCTTCCCCCTCCTTTCTTTTCCCTCCTGATCCATTCTCATTCTCTTTTCTCCCTCTTACTTTTTTCTTTGACTCTCCACTTGTCTACCTTTATCCATCTACTCCATCTACTTCTCTTGCTACTCCTGCCTTACTTATTGATGCTTTCTGCTTGAAACTAAACTGGAGAAAAACAGAAATCAAACCAACCTTGTACCTCGGCTGCACAACAAACCTGGTTCCTGCTTGTGACGCACTAACCTCCATTTCCAAGCCACTAACATGAACCGGACACAAATGTTAATGACCTTTAATGTTCATATGACACAAATGTCATACAATGCACAACAAGACATATAGTACACGGCGTGGCTCTCCATTGATTTCATGAAAAAGTTCATTTGTTATGTCAGCAAAGAGACGTTAGGGGTGGCTAGCATCATGCAGAGTGATGAGGGGATTAACATTGAGTTCCAAATTATTATGCACATTGTCATAACAATGAAATATTTAGTTTTTCAACTAAACTCATGGATGGTATTGTGTCTCAGTGCTCTTTAGATCTCGGAAATCAATCTCAGACACCTGTGATAATTACTTTGCCAGGTGAGCCCAATTAAAGGAAAAACGGCTGAAGAAGGATGTTCCACATTGTTAAGCAGACCACCATTTTCAAGCAATATGGGAAAGAAAAAGGGTCTTTGCTGCTGAAAAGCATGAAATAGTCGAATGCCTTGGACAAGGTAGCAAAACCATAGATGTTTCACAAAAACTTAAGCGTGATTATCGCACTGTTAAGAGATTTGTGGCCGAGTCAGAGCACACACGGGTTCGTGCAGATAAAGGCACATTGAGGAAGGTTTCTGCCAGACAAATACATCGAATTAAGAGAGCAGCTGCTGGTGCCTCTGGAGTCCCGCGAACATCAAGGTCTAGGATCCTCTAGAGGCTTGCAGTTATGCATAAACCCTTCTATCGATGGGTGGCGGTGGTCTAGTGGTAGGGTACTTGCCTACGGACCTCTGGAGGTCCCCGGTTCGAATCCCACCTCTAGCACTACCACCACTGGGTCCCTGAGCAAGACCCTTAACCGGGGGACTGTCCCTGTAATTAGGCCCTGTAAGTCGCTCTGGATAAGAGTGTCTGCTAAATGCCGTAAATGTAAATGTATTTGGCCACCCCTAACCAACGCTCACAAGCAGAAATGGCTGCAGTGAGCCCAGAACTACATGAAGACTAATTTTCAAAGTCTTGTTCACTGACAAGTGCCGTGCAACCCTGGATGGTCCAGATGGATGGAGTGGTGGATGGTTGGTGGACGGCCACCATGTCCCAACAAGGGACGTCAGAAAGGAGGTGGCGGAGTCATGTTTTGGGACGGAATCATGGGGAGAGAGCTGGTCGGCCCCTTAAGGGTTCCTGAAGGAGTGAAAATGACCTCTGTAAGTAAGTGGAGTTTCTGACTGACCACTTTCTTCCATGGTACAAAAAGAAGAACTGTGCTTTCCATAACAAAATCATCTTCATGCATGACAAGCATCTCATGCTGCAAGGAATACCTCTGCATCATTGGCTGCTATTGGCATAAAAGGAGAGAAACTCATGGTGTGGCCCCATCCTCCCCTGACCTCAATCCTATTGAGAACCTTTAGAGCATCCTCAAGCAAAAGATCTATGAGGGTGGGAAGCAGTTCACATCCAAACAGCAGCTCTGGGAGGCTATTCTGACATCCTGCAAAGAAATTCAAGCAGAAACTCTCCAAAAACTCATAAGTTCAATGTATGCAAGAATTGTGGAACTGCTATCAAATAAGGGGTCCTGTGTTAATCTGTAACTTGACCTGTTAAGATGTTTTTGACTGAAATAGCTTTTGATTTCAGTGAATATGACCTCCTAATGCTGCAAATTCAACCAATGACCATTTTCAGTTCTTTACAACCTATAAAATGTTTTGAAACTCTGTTGTGCCTAATAATTTGGAACAGTACATTTTAAGTTTTTTATTTTTGAAAAACATACTGTCATCATTGGGAGGTTTGTTCAGTAACATTTAAAATTCTACTCTAATGGTTGATGACATCGAAAATTATGCTGATTGTCACTTGCATCAACTCTTTAGGAAAATCAGAGAGAAATATCATTTGCATAATAATTTGGAATGTGGTGTACTTCCCCTCTTCTCCCTGTTGTCTCCATATAACAGGTTTATAAAGTGTTTGCTTAATTGTGAGATTCATGTGTTCATTTTTGGAGTATTCTGACTTGTTTCCTCTGTCGGCCGCTTCGCTCATAGCTTCTGGCTAGTGGTGGCTTTGTGGTTTGGTACTTGCCCTCATGATTGGAAGGTCTTGGGTTCGAGTCCTGGACCAGCAGGTTATTCTGTGGTGCCTTTGAGGAATGTACCGTCCCTAACACTGCTCCCTGAGCGCAGTCATTACAGCCCCCTGCTCCTGCTCCTGCTCCCGGGGTGTGTTTGCGTGAGTTATATGCAGAAGGAAATGCTCTGTGTGAGAGAATTGTTCTGGAACTGTGGCATTAATGCCGATTATGCATGCCTAGTAATATGTGAACAGAAATGCTATGGTCAGAAACTGACCAGTGAATGGAATAGAGGAGGATGATTCATTGTGCAACACCAGATGGGTCCCAGTCTGAAATTCTAAACCTTTAGTGGACCTTTAAGTTTGATGTTTCTAATAAAGTGGCCAGTGAGTGTAAGCACAAAATGGGTGTTTCTAATAAAGCGGCCGGGCAGTGTAACAGCCCCTACTGCACACATATTTCAGTCTGCTTATTAGAGCCACAGACATGAACACCTATTAAAGCATGAAGGGAAATGTTTCAGAGTGGTTGTCTACTTTTTCTTCCAGAACATGAAGGTGTATGACTGTGCTGTAATTGGTAAGGATTGCCTTTATAGTTTGCTGGCAGGCACACAATGAAGCTGGGCTTTTTTGTGTGTTGATATCTCCTCCCAAAACCTATTAGAGGAAAAAGCAGTGAGAGAGCGACTTCAAACAGGCCGATGGAGAGTTGATTAAGGCCGTAAAGCATGTGCTGAAGCTTGTTATGTCAGGTTTCTGGCCCACTGTTGCTGGTGGAGCTCACAGATTAACCTACACCAACGATTCATCAGAAATCTACAGCCAAATCAAATACGAGGCACTGTGTCTGACTCCACTATTGATGTTCTGTTACAAAACACACACACTCGCACACACACACGCACACGCACACGTATACCTTCCAAGCAGAAGCTTATGTAAGTAAAAGCCACACTGAAAACAGAAAAAAACTATTACAACCTACAAATCAGCAAGTATCAAGCGTCAGCTTCATATATAAATTTGAAAAGTCCAGCAGTATGTCAGGTCTGAAACACCCTGCGAGATCTCATACACTCAGATCCTTACATCATTTTTCCAGCTCCCAGCAGAACAACTTCACAACTTAACTGTTTATTCCCTGCATTACATTTAGACCCCTTTAAAATTATGCCATAATCGATGTTATTCATTTTTCTATTTAATCTGCCCTGTGATGTCCATCACACCTCACCTTTCTTACACTTTAACACACGCATTGATCATTTTGATTGATCAAATGCATCAAATGTAACGTACGTGACCGTACATGCTATATATGTGCTTCTTTAACTTTCTAAAGCTTCAGCCTACTGCATATTTCTGCTAAGTTATTCACATACAGGAGTAGAACTTTAAATGTAATGTAAAATGTCATTTATACACTTGCACTGACCTTTATGTTAACACTGGCACCAGGAGAAATGTACTGTAGATCTTGTATATGCCAAACGAAAAAAAGGTTCTTATTATGCTGTTACATGGAAACTGTCATCTGCCATCTGGAGAGGCGCTTAAAGACTTTCTAATGGCCTGTGTAACATCACACAGATGCACTGACTGTAAAACTGACCTGAAGCACATGCAGTAATAGTAGGTGTTAATCCAGCACTGTTTATTTGACAACGTGTAAGTGATTAATTCCTGTGAAACACATAAAACCTGCACTTACCGTCACAGTCACCCAAGTAAGAGGTGTTTCCATGATCTACATCCTGCTCAAATGGAAGTCTGCAAAAAAAACGAGAAAAATGATCAGAAATCCATGTCTAGTCTGTCTAAAACCTAGAAATAACAAAAACAAAACTTTCACTTTCACATATTTTTAATGAGTTAAGGCTGGCCTAGTGCGCACTGTCTATTAACATCAGTGGAAAATATTTCTGTAATTGTATTTCCTCTTCATACTTAAGTATAATTTTGCACCTTTATTGGGACTTTCATTTTCATTTCACAGACCAGGAGACATTTGAGTAACTTTTTCAGAGACTTTAGACATTAACAACATTTTTCCATACATTGTTGCTGTTATATTTTAGGTTCCACTGGCTGTATTAAAACTGTCTCAACTCCAGTTTTAATTTTCAACCTAAAATAGTTAAATCACCAAAATAAACTTTTTTCTGCTGTTGGGGCAGCGGTGGCCTAGTGGTGAGGGAGTTGCCCTCACAGCGGAAGATTGTGGGCTCGTTTCCCCTCACCAGTAGGTTGCCCTGAGGTACCCTTGAACAAGGTACCATCCCCGTGTCACGGATCAGGTGTTTTGTGCACGATAGAGGGCGCTCTGTTCTGACGGAACACACCTGAGCTAATGAAGGCACAGGTGTGTTTCATTGGGGCTGACTATTTAAGCCCCGATGAGTCAGAACAGAGCGCGGCTCATTAGTTAGGCTCTGCCTACACACTGTGGTGGTTTTGATAATCTGGTGTTCTTGGTTTAGGCTGCAGTTCCTTGATTTTAGTTAGGACTGCAGTCCTTGGTTTTGTTTTGTTTATATAGTTAATAAATTTATGTTACGAACTCCTGGCTCTGCATTGGCGTCCTCCCTGCACCCTGCCACCGTTACAGAATGAGCCGCCAGTACCTGGACGTCGCGAGTCAGGAGGCGATCGCGGCGGGTGCTGCGCACAAATGCAGCGCGATCAAGAGAGGGGCGTTAAGAGTTTATTGGAACCTGGGATACAAAGAATTACGGCGTTGGGTGAGTCCGTGGACCTCCATGAGGAATTGGAGGGCGAGGTTGGAGTACGGCGAGCGGCGGCTGCCATGGAGCTCGCGTCTACCGGCGCGGCTGTGTCCGATGTCAAATCAGCCTGGGTCCCGAGGTAGAAAGCGCGGACTGGTTCAACTTCCTGCAAGAAGCTGGTGCATCTTACCGCGAACACCTGGCGCTTCACCGTCACTGGACCATGCATGTTTTTTTCCCTCACCGCGACATGGAAGGCGGGGTTTCGTTGGCGACAGGGTACGCCGAAGGCGACAGTCAGCGAGCTCACCGTCATTCAAAGCGGGCGCTGATGATGGATCCGCCCTCGCTGTTCAGCAGAATTCAGCGCGGCATGGCGCGACAATCACCGTGATCGCCAGCGAGAGCGTGCCCGGCGCAACTTCGATAGAAACCACGGTAATTCTCCTACGCCAGCTAATGGGCGCGTTACGGTAAGATTCTCCCTGGCAACTAATGGAAAGCGTTACGATAAAAAGAGATTCACCTGCGCGCTAATGGGCGTTAGTGAAGATTCTCCTAACGCGCTAATGGGCGCGTTACGTGAGATTCACCCTGGCGCAGCTAATGGGCGTTACGGTAAAGAGATTCTCCTGCGCAGCTAATGGAGCGTTATGGTAAAGTTGCCCTGCGCGGCTAATGGAAGCGTTGATGCTTGGATTCACCTGCGCAATAATGACGTTCGTTAAGGATTCTGCGCAGCTAATGGGTGTTCACGATGAAGCGACAGGCGCTCTGCGCCCGCTCCAGCGTGAGAATACAGCGGTAGACACGGCCAGCCCGAGATAACAGCAAAGCGGTGAAATCGCGCTTCCCTTACGACCTTAAACACAGAGGAGGCAAGGCGCCGCAACAAAAGCGAGGCAGTGGCAAAGAGGCCGTTCTGACACAGAGGCTGGAAGGCGGCAGGGCCGCTTCCTGCATGCGTGCAGCTGGAAGTCGATGAAGCCCTTCACAGCAAGAAAGCGGCAGCTCAAGGTCGACCCATAAACCCAGCCCACTAAGCCATCGCTGCACAGCAAACCGAGGAAGGCAGCTCGGGTTAGTGGGAAGTTTAGAATGAAAGTTCGGTGCAGATCACAGATTGAACAGGAGGCTGCAGTAACCATTCAGGCACAGGTGAGAAGCATTTGAGCAAAGTACCTGAAGCTACTGTGGGCTGTGGGACTGTTCAGCGAATGTGTACTGACTAAATCAGATGATGAGCAAGAAATAAGTCTTTGAAGGAGAAAAAAGATGGCCTGTTTATTTCTGCAAGCACATGACTTCGAAGAGGATGAAGACCAGACAGACCTCTGAAACAGAAGCACCAGGCTGCAACTGTGGCACAATGGTAACCCCAGGGCTCACTGTGCTGGACAGTATGTGCATCAGCATACTGCTGTTTTAATTCAGCAGAGTATGTCATCACACTTGAAGCCAGAAAGCAGAGAGGAATTCTTGAAGTGCGCTCTGCTGCCATGTTCCTGCAAGCCTGCTTCCAGTTCCAGAGGTCAGAAGAGTGATCCTGCAACATCAGGCAGCTTCCCTGATTCAGGCTGCGTTCAGAGGACACCGGGAGGTAGTTAGTACCAGGCCATAAGGGTGTCAGCCATCATCATTCAAAGACATTATAGGTCCTATATTAAGGAGTAGAGATTTGGGCAGTGAAACTTCAGGTGTTGAAAGTCAAGTGATATGCATCAGGCAGCTTTTAGAGGTTATTCTGTTTCAGAAAGAATGTTGCTGCAATGCACAAAGCTGCCACCATGATTCAGGTTGCATTAGAAGACGCACGGGAGGTAGTAAAGTACCAGGCCATAGAGGTGTCAGCCATCATCATTCAAGACATTTTAGGTCCTACACTAAGGGTAGAGATTTGGTTATATGAGAGATTCCAGGTATTGAGAAGGTCAGTGATATGCATCAGGCAGCTTTTAGGGGTTTTCTGTTGAAGAATGTTGCTGCAATGCACAAAACTGCCCTGATTCAGGCTGTAGTAAGAATGCACCAGCAGTTGGTTTCAAGAAGCAGTGCTGGGCAGCAAGTGTTCTTCAGGAGGACCAGGTGGAGGCTTGGGCATCAACAAATGCAGAGTACCAATGTTTCAGACGTGTGCAATTTACTTATAAGTCATTCAGAGGAAAGCAGGCAGGGATCTGGCCAAACAGATCAGGCTGCAAGGAGCAATCAATCTCACCTCAGAGATGAACAGATCAGCTGCATGATCGTTCAGATCACTGAACAGGAGGAGTTGCTGACAGAGCTCTACCAGCAGCTGATGGCGAAAGAAATATAAGTACTACAGGTAGATGCCCTCCAGTCACGAACAAGAGTTTGGGGAAACACAAGGAAAGGATCACCCTATCACAACCTCAGCTGGAGAGGACCAAAGGACTCTTGTCCAGTTGCCAAAGGAGATCAAGACTATAGGCAGAAGGAGAAGCTCTGGCTCAAGACAAAGGTGAGCTTCACCAAAAAGAGTCACGAGAAATTCAGAGAAGAGAGAAAGTCTCTCTAGAATAAAGCATAGCTGTTTACTGTCCAAAGAGAAAAGCTGGAAAACGGATGAACAGAGGCCAAGCTGTATGGCAGACAACGAGGAGAGTTGAGACTCCAACCATTCAGAAGAAGCTGGGAGAAGCTAAAATAGCCACTATGGAGGAACAACTAGGTCAGACCGCAGCAGAGCTGAGATGGGTGCAAGACATAACTTTACATGACTGAACTGAAGCCAAAGTGAGGCTAGTGAAAGCTCAGCCCGAGCTGGAGAAGCAGGTCAGGGAAGTATGGAAGCAAGATTGGCGATCTTGGTCTCGACTCACTCCTGAACACCAGTGCATGCTGGGACCCTGGTGAGTTAAAAGCCAGGCGGAGCAGCTGAAAGAACAGTCTGATGGAGAAGCAGGGAAAGATTCCAGAGATTGACCAGCTGCATGATGACTCACATTTAGTTCACCCTCTCACAATGCAGCAGGCTCAGAACAAGGTGGCTTGTGGAGGAGTCCATGTGAAACTTCTCGCGGCTGGAACCAGGAGCTGGGGGGCGTTACCTCTGCGGGCTCCAAGCAGCAGGGAATATGATCAAGAAGAGGAAGGAGCCTAAAGACCTCAGCAATGACCTGTCTCCAGTTCAAAGCGAGCGACAGCTTTTGCACTGTAGATTCTGTGATGAGAGCGTGAAGAGCAAGGATGGCAGGGTTGGAAACAGAGTTCGGACTATGTGAGAGAGACTTCCTCTTTGAACCCTTTAAAATCTGTGTTTAGCTCTCTTTCAAGTTCTGCCAAGGCGGCGTTCCACTGATCAGGCGTTCCTCCAGTGACTCTGGGGTCGTCCAGGCAATTAAAGAAGTGGACTGAACTACAAATTCCCTCGCCACCTCCAGTGCCTGGACATGGCTGATAGGGGGTCCTTTGTATAGAACTTGTTTGTGGACCTGACCATATGCCCCTAAAAGAGACTTTGTAGAGTGTTTTTTTGTTCTTGACCTTTCCCCAGTGTTGCATATGTTTTTTTTTGCGCTTGAGCCGCGCTTCCTTTTTTGAGAGAGGGATTCTGTCCCGCGGATCAAGAGTGTTTGTACGATAGAGGCGCTCTGTTCTGACCGGAGACACTGAGCTAATGAAGGCACAGAGTGTGTTTCATTGGGGCTGACTATTTAAGCGATGAGTCAGAGACGAAGCGCGGCTCATTAGTTGAGCTCTGCCTACACACTGTAGTAGTTTTGATAATCCTGGTGGTTTGATAATTCTTGGTTTCAGTGCGGTGTGATTTAGTTAGGACTGCAGTCCATATTTTTGTTTGTTTATATAATTCGTAAATTTATATTCCACGAACTCCTGTCTGCATTGAAGTCTCCTGCACCCCTGCCACCGTTACACCCCGTCACTGCTCCCCGGGCGCTTTCAATAGCTGCCCACTGCTGCACGGTGTTTGAGTGCATGGGTTAAATGCAGGAATCCAATTTAGGTTAGGTCCTTTTAAAGGTTAGAGAATTGGACCTTAAGGGCCATATTGAATCTGATGGATTCTTTTGTTGTATGTACCTTATGGGACCTTTTGCCTTTGTATTTGTGTTGATATTTTTAAACTAATGCTCTATTTCCATTTACCTGGAAGACTGCTGGGCCACACGGCCAGATTTGCGTGGTTAGAAAATGACCACGATTCTGGACTAGAGGATGAATAACTTCCATTCTAAAGGAGAGTCTTTTGTGTCACTGCTTATTGTCAAAAATGCTCCACAAAAAATTCTACTTTTCTGTTGATCCTGAGCTGGGTCTAACCATCAAAAGAAAGAGGTTAAGGGAACAATTCAGAGAAAGTGATGAAGCCACAGTGCATTACTGTACAAAGCAAAATTGATCATTGGTCTAAATTCTAGTTGAACAAATGAACAAATCTAAATATTTCAACTATGCAAATCATTTTTGGCAGAAATTGTGGGGTGAAAATTGTAGTTATTGCTTGCAGATGTAAAAAAAAAAAAGACTTGCGTGCTGATGTTTAAATAGCTCTTATCAGCAAGACAAAGGTGGTCTACGCAGTACAATTCACAGAATGCTTTTGTCAGACTGGAAAATATACCTGTTTACCCAGAGAAGCATTCTCTAGCCTACCTTCAATCACCTTCTGCTCCAGCTTAGTTGCTTGTCTCTTTTTCCCTGATTAGTGTGTGGTGGCCTGAGTATGGTTAGGGTGTTGGCATGTGGTGGAGGTCTGGGGTTTGAACCCTTTCCCAATAGGTTGCCCTGAGGTACCCTTGAGCAAGGTACCGTCCCCATCACTGCTCCCCGGGCGCTTTCAATAGCTGCCCACTGCTGCGGTGTTTGAGTGTGCATGGGTTAAATGCAGAAGCCCAATTTCGTTGTGGTTCACTGTCTGCTGTGCTGTGACCTCGCAATGACAAGGGTTTTTACTTTCACTAGTATTTTCAATGTAAAGCCCTTTGGGCTGCAGGTTTATGTATGAAAGTTGCTCCATAATTGGTATTTATTATTAATCAGTGAAATGCTGGTGGGTAGGAAAGACAAAATTTGGGAGACTTTGAACTGCAAAACCTACCCTGCTCCTTAGTACAAAGCCTCTTATTTAGAATCCATTTGAGTACGCATCAGTTTTGTCCTAGCTTTGTGTAGCGAATATGCATCTGCTTTGTGCATGTGTGACTCATCTCTCTCTCTATGCTACTTTGATATCAGAAGTGGCAAGTTTTTGATCTTTTCATAAGCATCGCCAGCTCTTCACAGGTCTCACACATACACACACCCTAAAAAAAACATCCTCAGCTCTATTAGAGACACCACGCGTCAGGCCTTAAAGCTTCCTAATGGCAGCCATGGTCAACACAGGGTGGCTTCTTTCAACGAAGATAAGCTAAGTATCCCTGAGGCAGCACCAACCTTCACTCAAATGTTCTCTTCCACCCAAACAAACACTGAATACTTCAGGGGGAAACTACCCCAAATGCAGCAGATCACTGGAGTCATGGTGTCTGAAAGTTGACTCTTATAAGCACTGACTGTGTGTCATAGTGTCAGCAACCATAAAGCAAGTCCATTAAAGGTTACATGCCAACTCTACAAGTCTATGATTTAAGTATGCAGTTTGCACTAGTGAGGAATAAGATACTAATAATTAGTAGGAAGTAATTGTGCTACATTAGTATCATAGCTCAGAAACTAAAAAACAACATTAGGTAGACATGTCTTGGCTGATCCATAAATCTGAGATGAGTGCATTTAGTTTTGGCTGAAATTCTCCTTTTCTAGACAGAACCAAAGGCACAATTGTGTTTCTTCAGAAGATAGGAGTAGTTGGGATCAGGTTTGCCCAGCTTCTTTTTGGGCAGAGTCCTGGGCATATGTGTTTTTTTTGTTTTTTTCCCCAGAATGTGGAGTTACATTAGCCTCAGATCAGTTTCAGTTCTGTGACATCTATGATGGGGAAATAATGTAAACAAGGACTAAAGCTCATGGAGAAAAATGACAGTGGGGTTTAGTACACATACACACACAGCAGCCTCAAAACTAGACGAATTTAAATGAGTTGACAATTCCCTCCTGCCTGTTCTCCTGAGGACACACACAAACACACACACACACATACACACACACACACACACACAATATTAAGCGGCTCTGTGACTGAAGGCCAAGCAAAGTACATCCCGAATGTCCTGGGAAATAGATAGATCCTCAAATAGATTCTCAACCTGTTTATTTTGCATATTTAATGTGTGTGTTTGTGTGTGTGTGTGTGTGTGTGTGTGTGTGTGTTTGTGAGAGAAAGAGAGAGAGAGAGAGAGAGAGAGAGTGAGAGAGGAGTGTGTATGTGTGAGTGAGAGACACAGACAGTGTGTGTATGTGTGCGTTTATCTATTTGCCAGCATTCAGGCCCCAGTTCTGTATCAGTTTTCCCTGCTGAAATAGATACTAAAACATTTTTCCAGTGTTATGTGATATGGAATCGATCTCCACACTGACTGTCCTTGTTAAATGGAATGGGTGGCGGGGCGTGTGAGGAGTGTAAAATGGATAACAGTGTGTGTGTGTGTGTGTGTGTGTGTGTGGGTTGGGATGGGCGTGGATACAAATGGTTTTAAATTAACCTCCCAGACAGCCTGTATATACACATAACCTAATAAACAGGCCTTCACCTTCACACACAGATACAGGAGAAAAGGAGAGAGACAGAGAGAGAGACAGAGAGAGAGAGAGACAGAGAGAGAGAGAGAGAGAGAGAGAGAGAGAGAGAGGGAGAAAGAGACAGAGAGAGAGAGGGAGAAAGAGACAGAGAGAGAGAGGGAGAAAGAGACAGAGAGAGAGAAACACTTCAAAACAGAGTGATTAAACTTTTCAGAGAAAAGCAGACAAGTAGTGGGTGCGAGAGAATTAGAGAGAAAGTTAAAGTTTAACAAATAGTAAAGGGGACACCAAGAGAAAGGTAATGAAACGTAAAGAGTAACAAATGGAGAGCAATAGAGAAATAGAGGAAGAAAGAGAGAAACAGGAGAGAAAATAAGAGAGAGACACAGTAAGATTTAGAGAGAAATGGATGAAGAGAGAGAGAGTAAACAGAGATCGAGAGATTGAGTATGTCTGTATAGTATCACTGCACTAAAGCATGTGTGATGAAATGATTGCAGAGAGTTCATTTTACTGCTGACACACACTAAGCTCTGACTGATCTGTTTAAACATACATGAGGAAAACAAACCACCACCAACACACAGACGCACGCACACACACGCACACACACACACATATATATAACCAGTAAACATAATCTTTACTTTAGACATGCCATGCATATTGAGCAGATGTCGTCAAGTGGTTACACATTAGTGAAAAAAAGTACTCTTGGGGAAAACTTGGTTGTTTTGGTCAGTGGAAGGTGATTTGAAACAGAAAAGTAGAGATTTTGGGTGTGCTTTTCAATCCAAAAGCAATAAAGTAATTAGAGTTAAACTGCACGGCCTCCCTCGGGGTGATGAAAAAAGCCTGTGAACAAACATAGCTTGACAGAGCAGTTGGAATAGCTGAATCCTGGTTGCCAAGTGGACCCATATGCTAACTCTGGTAATGGATTGCAGAGAAGTGAAGAAATGCAGAAAATTCATTCAGTGATTCAGATGCAGTGCAAATGACAGGCCTTAACTGCAGTGCTTGTTAATTCAGAATGAATCAAACACAAGCGGCAAATGTTCTTGCAGTGGACGTCCTGCTGGTTCTGCATGGACCTGTTTTACCAGCTGTAAATGCTGAAATATATCTTGAACAGATTATACGTGAGCTGTTAACTGTCTAAAAGAGACCCCACAGCCTGAATCGAAGGAGCTTTGTTCAAGTTCTAAATGTGCTAAAGTCGAGTTTGCAGGTATTTGTACTTTACTTTGGGCAGCGGTGGCCTAGTGGTGAGGGAAGATTGTGGGTTCGATTCCCTCACCAGTAGGTTGCCCTGAGGTACCCTTGAGCAAGGTACCGTCCCTGTCACTGCTCCCCGGGTGCTTTCAATAGCTGCCCACTGCTGCACGGTGTTTGAGTGCATGGGTTAAATGCAGAGGTCCAATTTCGTTGTGGTTCACTGTGTGCTGTGCTGTGACCTCGCAATGACAAGGGTTGTCACTTTCACTTTTTTCACTTGTGTATTTTCTTCGAACGATTTTGTATTTTTACTCTTTAACTTTGGCACAAATACCTATTTTCTGCTCCTTACATTAAGAGGACACACTCATTATATTAGTCTGCACTGCCTTCTCAACAGCTATTTCAACCCAAATGGATGGGACAGTAATAGACAGAGAAGATGCACTGTTTTTTTTTTATTTTTATCTCAGTGCAAAATCAGGGGTGATCTGAATGTGAAGTTCATGAAATTGAGAACTACAGACATGGATGAAAGTTAATTAAGACTATTTTCAGTAGATTGTATTTTGTATTTTTGTATTTGACATTAAAACGGTCTCTTAATGTCTGGAATATGTTATTATGGCATGAGGATCAGTCTGCTTTGCACTGAAACAGCCCATAGAAATGTATTTTTTTAAAGAGATTTCAAAGTCTGTGATTTAATATATGAATCAGTACTTCTCCTTTATCCACAAAAGTACTTCTACTAAAGTAATGAATGTGGGAAATTGACATTTCTGCTTATGGGACTCTTCTATGCCTACAGCTGCTGAAATAAAGCCCTTATATGGGCCTACATACTGCACTACACAAGAGGAATGTTTCATTTTGAGTTATATTCTAGAAATAGGGTTGAAAGCTGACAACCGGTTCCAGTTAGGGACCGGCACCAAATTTTCTTATCTGTGGGAATAGAGCACCTCCCAGGTTATCAGTTTCTTTATAAATGCTTTTCTGCCAGTTGCACATTGCAAAAACTCTTGCATCATGTCGTCAGACTTTCTATCTGAGCTGCTGGAAACTTGCAAGAAGAAGAAGAGAGAGGAGTCATCTAAAGTAAAGTGTGGCTTCATTTCACAAAGGAAAATGACAACAGTGCTACTTGCCATGTCTGTAAAATCATCATTTCAAGTGAACGTGAAGAGACAATCAATAGGCCATTATGCAATTTAATCCTAATTTATGGCTTCTTATTTTGACAATGCAGAGCGGCACACTAGAGTGTGTGTACAGCAGGGATAAGAGTGGAAAAACCAACACTGAACTTCAAACATTTTCAGAAAATTCTGAAAAAAGGCTTAGGCTTCTTAACTCAAACCCAGCAGGCAAACACATAGGCCAGCTGAGAATAGTCCTACAGAATTTCCTTGCAGACTCAAGTTACATACCTAATTTAAATAAAAGAAAATTTCAGTGAACAAAGACACAATTTCTCACATCATCTACTATTTATATCAACTAGTCATTTAATATGTAATGTCACATATGGTTGAACCTTAAGAATACTATATGAAGTTGTACAAACTCTCTGTACATGCATATATTATTTAATATGTGCCATGAAACTAATGTTCTAAGGTTCTGAAAATCAGAAATGAAAGTGTGGACCCACAAAACACCATGGGTTAAACACACACACACACACACACACACACACAGAACAATTCTGTACTCTAGTGCTTGTTATTTTACTGGCCTACCTGGTGCCAGCACGGAGAAAAGAGCAGGTGCTCCCCCTGGTCCAGCCACAGTAGGGGTCCCGGGAGGCGATGCAGTTTCTGTAGAACGAAAGAAAAACACAGATTGTGTTTAACACCCCAGACAGCATGTCGTTCCATTCTGTTGCTCTTCACACATGCATGATCTACCTGCTTCAGCACACGCGTCACATGTCTGACGTGTGTGTGTGTGTGTGTGTGTGTGATGCTTCATTAGGTGTGTGTGCACACCCCCTTGGACCCTGAACACATGGCCTGTCAAACACGACATAAAGCATTTAAAAATAAAAACATGACATAACACGAGACTTAATGTGCAGCTTAACACAGTACAGCGAAACAACAGGGACACGAGGTTTTACTACTGGGCAATATATGGGGCCTCATATTTTAATTTACTCCATCCCAAGTGTGAGTGTGTGTTTGTGTGTGTTACTCACTTCATGCAGCGGGAATAGAGTTGGCAGCGTGCTACAGGCACTCTAACCACACAGGACGGAAAGGCCAGTAGGAGTGTGTGGCTGATGGAGTCCAAGGAGAGAGACAGCAATTGTCGAGCCTGAGGAGTGTCCAGCCCACACCTACACACACACACACACACACACACACACACACACACACACACACACACACTCTGTTATTTAACAGTAATAGCGATAACAGATTTCTGAGAGAATATGCAAAAATGACAGCAATCTTACGGTTTTTGCATGTCCTCTTTTACAATAATGGTTAGGCTGAACTTTGTGGTCAGATGTGGAGTTTTAATTAAATGTAGAGACAGAAGAGATCCATTCAAGTCATCAAATTATTGTCCAGCTTCTATACCATAGCAAAAAAACTAGTGAAAATAGTAAACGATCTCTTAATGGCATCTGACAAAGGGTCGGAATCCTTACTGGTCCTCCTCGACCTTAGTGCAGCGTTTGACACCATAAGATATGACCACAATATCTTACTGCACAGACTACAAAACCTGGTTGGAATAACAGGAACAGTCCTTTCCTGGTTTAATAAATACTTGACCAACTGTTATCAATTTGTAAATGTGTAAATAATAAAATACAAAAGTCACTTATGGAGTCCCTCAGGGCTCTGTCTTAAGTCCCATACCTTTCATATTTTACATGCTCCCTCTGGGTTCAGTTATTCGAACGCTAGAGTCCTCATTAGATGTAGACAATCTGATAAAATTTTTCCATTACTATCTAGTCTTCATTGGTTTCCTGTGAAATTCCACATTGACTATAACATTTTTCCTAAATGGCCTCATTCCCGAGTATCTCCTAGCTTATCTCCAGTTATGAACCCCCACGGTACTGCACTCTATAAATTCATAATCTACATGCTGTGAGTTCAAATCAGAACAAATTTTTCTCTCTTTCTGTATGAGATGGATGGATGTCCACCACCTGTACGTTGGACAGCTTATGCATTTCCCTGAAAGGAAAGGGCTTCCAGCCAAATCCATCAATTACTGTGAGGGTTTCCTGAACTCCAGCACAGCTAGTCCAGCATCTGAGCCGACTCTCTCGAACAACTTTCATCAGATTTCTCTTCTCACCTGAATTCCAGATCAGCTACATCATACAGGATCGTCCGCATGAGCTGCTGCCACTAAGACTAACAAAGCTCCACCCACTCAAACAGAACCACCACTATTAGCTCATGGAACTTCCGAATTACAGACGGTAATAGACCTCTTTTTAGTAACACATACTTTACTGTAAGTCATTTCTAAATCTATTACTTTATAAAAAGCCCTTTCGCTTTCTTTTCTTTCTTATTCAAGAAATAACCAGAGTGTCCAGGGTGTGTCCCCCGTCCTTCGCCCTGTGTGAGCTGGGATGGACTCTAGCACTCCCCCACGACCCCACTTGGTACAAGCGGCAGAAAATTACTGACTGACTGACTAGAGGAGGATGGGTTCGCTTTTGTGTCTTAGTTCTGCCAAAGGTTTCTTCCTCCTGTTTAAGGGAGTTTATCCTTGCCTCGGTCGCCATAAGCTTACTCACTTTGGGCTCAGACCTGGATTCTGTAAATCTGCTTTGTGACAGTTGCAAGAGGTAAAACTGATCTATGAAATAAAATCAACTTGTTATTTTAATCATATTTTATCAGGGTTATTACAGTTTCCACAAGCTCAGAAATGGTCGGCAATCCACAGTTGTCTGTGGAATTGTCTTGGTGGGTTAAGGGTTCAAAAGGCTGTTCCTTTTTAGAGTATTAGTATATATTTAGTATATATAAGTATTAGAGTATTAGTATATATTTTGAAACAAGCTTTATAACTCCAATGTGAGTGGGTGGGGTTAAACTGCTGTAGCCAGTTATAGATACAATATAATATTTCTCTCAATATGCCTTTTAATGATCAAAACTAGGCATCTTGAGGTTAAGCAGGAAAAAGGGGTGGGGCTTGTGGTATAGACACACTGACACTGAGCTTGTTGTCGGAAGAGCTAACAAGTGACAGTGACATTGTGAAACACAGACTCTGCTCTCCAGGGAGCAGTGATGGGGCGGTGCCTTGCTCAAGGGCACCTCAGAGCAACCTAGTGGTCTGGGATTCAAACCCACGCCCTTCCGATCATGAGGCCTAATCCCTAACCACTAGGCCACTGCTACCTAACCATAAATGGTAGAGGTTGAGGTTTCTGGGGTTTATTTTTGTTAGAGGGCAGTGAGATAGGGGTCAGAGAAGGCCCCTTGCAGTTCTTTTATTTATCTATGTCACATAGCTCCACAAAATCAAGAATTTATATTACATTAAAAATAAACAGAATAAAATCGTACTGAAAACGATATTCCATACAACCACAGCTGCAAGCAGTGAAATGGGATGACAGTTTTCAATGACCATTGCCATCTAGAGGTTGATTTCCACCTTTCAAAGTGTTCCTTAACTTCTAAATCCAGTTGGAATACATTCTGGAGTCTGGTGAGCTGCAGCTCAGCAGGGAGTACGAAAAATCAGGGAGGAGTGAATAAAGCAATCAGATCACTCTCTGCCCTGGCCTAGATTCACCTCTGCTGTCCCTCAGCCACACGCAGCCCTGGATCAACACGTCCGCTCCGGCGGCTGTGAGCGGTAATGAGGCTGAAAATGACATGCGAGGTGAAGCTGTAGAGTTTAATTGGAGTCATGCCTCAGTCTCAACACTTCTTCGATATGCAGGCTACAGCTACAGCTCCTTCACGTTTTCGCTCCTTCTGTTCTAGCACCATCTCTTTCCTCATGAATGCCCTGCATTATATTTATTGCTCTTGTTCATTCTCTTTATGCTCCATTTTTTTCCTCTCCTTCTCTTCTTTTCTCCTTTTTCATTCTTTATGTCTGTCTCTCGAGCATAATTTAACCTTCCTTTCCTTTCCTGAGTCTAATTCAACCTTCCTTTCCTTTCCTCCCCACCACCCATACAGATTCTACACTACCTTCTTTTCTATGTTCTCTGCTCAATTAATCACTTTCATTTACTGATTCTCTCTTCCTCTCATCTCGCCCTCACACTCCCCCGTTACTCTGATAAATGTGACTCACCCTTCAGCTGGAAAGTATCATAAAAAAAGCTCTGCAGATGATTGCTTGGGCCTTTGTGGCCCCATTAAAAAAGCAGTTCTTGCCAAATTCATGCTAAAAAAGTTTGTTTTTTCTGAAATCAGAGTTTATAGAGTTTGTCCACCTTTTCAACAAAAACAGACTTTTCTGGGAAGACATTACATTGGATGCTGGAACATTACTATGACTATGATCCAAACAATGAAGTTAACAAAAGACTTAATCAGGGGCAAAGAGTGGATTCTGGCCAAGAGATCCCTAGATCTTAACATGCACATGCAAGTGAACATGCATTTCATTTCCTGAAGAAGAGACTAAAGAAAGAAACGCTCCCCGAACTAACAATAGCTGAGAGAATCTGTGGTTGAAGGAAAACCAGGAAAACCTTGTTTTTTTTTTTTTTTTATTCTACTGTGTTTAAATTCTTATTTTATGAAATGAATTATATTAGCATAATGATTTTTTAAATGTTAAAATTTTACATATTCAATATTAATTATATTTTAGTTTTCTATGTAATTATGTAATATCCCCCTTCTTGGTAAAAATGTATTATCTCTGGGACGCATATTTTCAGAGATGTTTAACAAAAAATATGATGCTTATAATGCGGATATTATGATTATGATGATGATAAAGATGATCTTTTTTTTTTTTTCTTCATTTAAAATGTTTATAGCGGCACAATCACATTTATTGTTCATAGAAAGAGCTTTGAATAGAATTAACATTATGCCTAAAAACAGAAGCTTTTAACGGAACTGAACAAACAAATAACAATCTGCCCTACATAGCAGGTGTGTGTCATCTGTGTGTGTGGCTGTAAGGCAGTGAAGAAGGCTTAGACCATCGCTAAGAGCCAATTAAGGCTAATATACACCATAAAGGGCGAACTTTGATGTGTATCAGACAAAAGCCACCTGTTTCCTCATGCGATGGACCATGGGCAGTTTTGGGACACTTTTTATCCGCTTTTTGAATGAATATGATACGGTGACCTTCCTTTCAGCACATTCTCAAGCTGCTGTAACAACACATCTTATGAGCCTCTAACACAGATTTACACCTGGAGTTCAAGAATGGAGGAAGATCCTAAGAAAAACCAGGGATTGCAAGGTAAACTAAAGAAAATCAAGCAGAACATGTAATCAGCCCACATTTTCCCTGTTCTCAAGTTTGGTGAAGTCTTCAACCGAATGCATATGCACGGGGCAGAGAGATTTCACCATTCAGACAGCACAAAGGCCATAAACGAAACAATTAGGCTTGTGAGCTGGTTTGAAACATTGCACGCAGGAAGAATGCATCAGATTTCTGCCTGAAATTGATTCAAAAGGGAATGTGTTTTAAATGTGGTGGAGGGGTGTATACCCCTCTAGCTGGCGTTTTGCCATGGTGACCATGTGTGTCTGCTCCAGTGTGTCCCATTCCATCAGTCATACTTTTCAATGGAGATTAATCTGTGCCTGTCTAACTGAACACCTGCTTCAGATTGGTGCACCTTAAAGCAGATGAATTCACTCAATAGAAGATGTGTCTTGATACTTTTACTTTTATTAGTTATATATTAAATATTTCCCCTGCAGGTAGAGAAAAGAAGAAATCAAATGGAGAAAGAGAAAAAGAAAAAGAAAGGCAAAGAGACCACCATAATCAGAGTGTAAACAATTTGAGGAGGGAGGTGTAATTAACTTACTAACGTAATTAGCAGGCTAACGTGAGTTTTGCACAAACAATCATTACTGCCTCCAGCCAGAGATACCAGGCAGCTAATGCTCCATCTGTTTACCCCGCTGGATCCCTCCCTGTGTTCACCGCGCCGTAAGCACTCCAACACACAACAACGAGACAGACTTTCACAACCATCCTTACTTTTCTGGGTTGTATCCCTCCAGCTCCTCCAGAAAGACGTTGTTGTTGGATGCAGTGTTGTCCCGGTTGGGGACGATCAAGAATTTGAGGATAGTCCCATGGCTGGAGCCCAGGAACAGGATGGTTCGATTACCGTGGGGACCTGCGTTTGTGTCCACTACCATCTTGTTGAGCTGGTATCTGAGGGAGACAGATGGTGATGAATTTCAAAAGGAGACAGCAAAACATTAAACAATGCCGGCTAAACTTTTTGTACTTGTTGGGGACAAAGGGTCTGTGGTAGGCAAATAAAAAGGTACGTGCATTTCAAATTTCGAGTTTTCATATAACGAACAATGAAGCACAATGCATTTAATTACTAAAAGAGTTCCAAAATACAGAATTTGAATTGTCAGTTTGTGTTCCCTCACTGGGAGAAGGGGGGTGGTCAAAGGGGCTTATAGGCCAGCTCTGATCTACAGGCTACACTTAAGACATCTGGTAAAAAATGCAGATGCCAAATTTCCAATTCATTTGTGAGCAGAAATGAAAAAAGTGAAAGTGACTATTTTTCATTCTAAGCACACAGCGAACCCCAATAAAATGCACTGTGCAGCCATATCCAGTGCCCGGGGTGCAGTGGTAGAGAAGGTACCTCAAGCCAACCTGTTGGTCTGGGAATCAAACCCATGACCTTCTAAGCCGGGGGCCCAGCCCAGCACCACTAGGCCACCGTTGCCCACAGGTATTTTATTATGATTAAAATATGATGAAAAGTTATTAGTGTTTGAAGTCTTGTTTCTTCCAATGAAAAAACATCCATTAAATATGTTTTTGTCTTTTTGGTATCAAAAAAAAATTATTATAAGAGAATACAATTATTATTGGTTTTGTAACTACACATTTATGTTAACAACTGTATAGACTCTTATGAGTAAAAACTCTGCCTGCTTCTGACTTATTCACTGTCTGCTGAGATAAATGTAAAATCAAGCTGCTTAAAAATGAATCAAAACCAGCAGCAGTAACGACACACTGCATAAATATGCACTGCTGTTAGTGTAATTAAGACAAACTAGCTTGTCTTGAGATGACAAGGCTGTGGGAGAACAGTAGGATGCTCCGGCAGGCTGTATAGCGCTATTCTGTGGGCCGCTGTGGGTGCTTCAAACTGCACAAGCAACTCGTCACGGTAATGTTCTGGCAGATTTGTGGCCGGTGGGATGTCCAGCTGAGAGCTGCCGAGTTCTGTGTGTTGTTAGAAATGCCAAAGGAGACAAAACATGGCTGCATGCTGGCCGAGTCTTCAGATAGTTGCTTAGACGTGGACCATGAGACCGCAGTGTTTAGTGTTTCTTCGGTTTCTTTTTTTTCCCCTTTACTTCAGATTTAATTGGTCAGCCAATATCTGTTTTGGAGTTGAAAGTTTACTTCTTCAGTTTCACCCCAGAGCAATGAGGCAGAGTAACAGTGGAAGCTTACCAGTTACTGACACCAGTTACTATTGTGCAACACAAAGGCATTTACCATCACGCAATTACACGATGCATAGAAAAAGCATCCACAACCTACCAAGAGATGACCATGCTGTTTCCTTTTGGGAACTCGCTTATTGCCCCCTCTAAGACTGCAAGGTGTCAAATTTGACAATTAGCACACTTTTCAAATGGTCAACCTTTCCATGTCTTGCAGACACCTTCTCTACAACATCCGAAGACTCCGTCCATTCCTACCCATGTACCCAGCTGCTTGTCCAGTCTCTGGTCATCTCTACATTGAACTACTGTAACTATCTCCTGGAGGGTCTACCACTTACGCCAACAAGAACACTTCAAAATGCAGCTGCAAGATGGTTTTTTAAGCCGTCCCAAGTTCTTTCCTATTACGCCCCTGCTACGGGAACTGCACTGGCTCCCTGTGCCTGCTCGTCTTGGGTTTAAATCTTTAGCACTTGCTTTCAATGCCTAGAATGATCTTGCACCCTCTTATTTGCACTAATCAATCAACACGTCTCTTCTCGTCCCTTCACATCATGAAGCTCTGCTCGCCTTGAAGCACCGCTTCAAAAGAAGAGGACGACATGCATCTAGGCTTTTCTCACTCCTAGCTCCCCAGTTGTGGAATGAACTTCCTCTTGGGGTCAGAACTGCTGAAATCCTTGCTGTCTTCAAGCATTGTCTAAAGACCCACCTGTTCAAGGAATAACCAGGGGACTAACCTAGCTCTACACTTTTCCACACTTTCTTCTCTTCTGCAAAAAAAAAACCAAACTTTTGTCACTTTACCTCTAATATCTGGGTAAATTGGAGATAATGACTTATTTTGCCTTAATCAGTTTCAGGGCTTATAAGTTTGTTACTTGGCTGGGAAAAAGGAAATCAGTATCTGCTTATTTTTACCTAGCTTGCAAAAATGAAGAACAGAAATGAAGCGCTGATGTACGTCGCTCTGGATAAGAGTGTCTGCTAAATGCTGTAAGCCATTACAGCATGGTCTTACAGCCATAAACTAGCAGTAGCCTTAAACCTTAAACTAGCAGTAAAATATTAGTAGCCATGTTAAGCCACAATGTTGCCTGAACTTTTTTCCATTTTCATACAATTAGCATTTTCATACAATTAGCCCATTAGCCTTGTTACTCCATTATCAGTAAACATCTCGGCTGATCAAAAGAGATCACTTTTGATAAGGTTACTAGATGTTTATTGATGCTTTATGATGTTTTGAGGAAACTAAGTAATTCAGCAGAAAATCCAATTTACACAGATAGTTCACCAGCCATGGGGCAACAGTGGCCTAGTGGTTAGGGAATTGGCCCCAGGATCGGAAGGTCATGGGTTTGAATCCCAGACCAGTAGGCTGCCCTGTGGTACTCTTGAGCAAGACTCCGTCCCCATCACTGCTCCCTGGGCACTTTACATAGCTGCTGCATGGTGTGTATGGGTGAAATCCTGAGGTTGAATATGCTGCATCTCACTGTGTGCTGTGCCTTGTTTCACAATGACAAAAGCAGTCACTAAACAAATCTTCACTGCTACAGCCAGTCATGGCAAAAAACTGGAGGAGGTTATGGATCTGTTGATTTTTTAAAACAGAGATGGCTGTCTGGGCAGCATGGTGGCAGCGGTGGCCTTGTGGTTAGGGAGTTGACCCCAGGACCAGAAGCTCATGGGTACACATCCCAGACCAGTTGGTTGCCCTGAGGTACCCTTGAGCAAAGTACCGTCCCGTCACTCTTCCCCGGGTGCTTTAAATAGCTGCTCACTGCTGCACGGTGTGTATGTGGGTAAAATGCAGAAGGCTAATTTCGTTGTGTCTCACTGTGTGCTGTGCTGTGTTTTACAAAGATAAGAATAGTCACTTTCACTTTCACAATGGGTAGCACTGTGGCCACAAGACATAAATTGACTGGGATTTTACAGAAACTATTTTGGTCCCAAATGCCTTCTAGCTTTTATAGATATGTTACTCAAACATGGAAACAAAAAATGTCTTGGGTTATCCACATTATAGGCAGAAGAGGATCAGCAGAACAACATAAGAAATGTGTTTTTTCAGGAAAGGATTTTTTGCAGTGTAAACGATGGTGCTCATTTAAGCTAAAACTGTTTCTGAAATGACTTTTTTTTAACCTTACCTGACCATCGTCCTTACAATCCAAGGCCTCTGGCCAAGAGATGGCACTGCCTCGTCCATCAGTGGATGAGTCTTCACAAAGGTTAGCATTTCATCAGGAAAAGAGTTTGAAGAGTTGAACTTTGAGCCTTGGATGGCACAGCCCCCTGGCCTGAGAATGAAATACAGGAGAAGCTGTGAGAAATGCATTTATGGGTTCCTTTTTCCTTCTTGGGGTGCATATATGGGTCTTGGAAAACTTCTTTAACATCATCATGCATAAATGATCAGATTTTAAGGATTTGTGTCTTACTCAGTAGACAATAAATGACATGGGAAGAAAGTGAATGTCTCTTTAGGTAGCCCAAAGGGTTTTTTGTTTTTAACTGTGGCACTGCTCCAAAGTACCCTTTCTAGCTCCTGGGAGCCATGTGAATATTGTTAGCTAGGGTTAGTAGTGCTGCAGGTTAATATTTCATTATCAGCTATTTTATTAGAACTAATTAAAAAATGTACCAAAAAAAACAGAAATGTCAAATGCAATGCAGCTGTGTGAATAAGGGCTAAACCTAACATTCTGCTTGTGGCATTTTATGTACCGTGGTTTGGGGATGAGCTCATCCGCCACAGGTGTCCAGATTGACTCTGGAGATTTCTGCTCCTTAAATCTTCCGTCAAACACGGCTGCTAGCTGTTCCATATCAAAAGCACACACTGCTGAACCTGGAATACTGTGTGAGAGAAAGAAAGACAGAGAGAGAGGCATTGCATTAGATCACAAGTATAAAAGGCTAATCTAATACTATTCATTCAATAGTACCGCTAGGAAACCTCACTGCACATCAGTGAAGAACTGAGGAACTCCATGTCCTTATGGCATGAAACCCAACAAAGGGATATTTTCCTCTTCTTCTCCGCAATGTTTTTCAAATGTCTCCTTTCTACCCTGTGGACTTGGTGTGCCAGCTAAGAGAGGTTCAGTGAGAGAAGCTCAACAAGAAATCAAAGATATTGTATTCAGGTGCAGCAGCAGACTCTGTATTCTCCTCATCTCACAGAGCTTTTAATCACTCCATGCCAGATCATCTAGGCTCATTCTTCCCCTTTGAGAACAGGCAAGCCAAGGGATAAAGTGTGATTATATATTTTATATATATATTTTTTATATATATATATATATATATATATATATATATATATATACACATACATACACACACACACACACACACACACACAGTACTGTGCAAAAGTTAGGCAGGTGTGAAAATATGCTGTAAACAAAGAACGCTTTCAGAAATGGAAGTGTTAATCATTTATTTTCATCAATCAACAAAATGCAGTGAATGAACAAAAGAGAAATCTAAATCAAATCAATATTTGGTGTGACCACCCTTTGCCTTCAAAACAGCATCAGTTCTTCTAGGAACCCTTGCACACAGTTTTTGAAGGAACTCGGCTGGTCGGTTGTTCCAAACATGACTGTGTTTCAACCTCCGTGTGACGTTGATGATCATCAGCACCTGTTTGGTAAAACTGGTTGATCACACACCGACTATAATCCTACAAAATCCCTGACTTTGTGCAAGTGTACCTAGAAGAACTGATGCTGGTTTGAAGGCAAAAGGTAGTAACTCCAAATGTTGATTTGATTTAGATTTTTCTTTTGTTCGCTCACTCTGCATTTTGTAAATTGATAAAAATAAAGAATCATTATTTATATTTCTGAAAGCATTCTTTGTTTACAGCATTTTTTTCACACCTGCCTAAAACTTTTGCACAGTACTGGATATAAAATGGCACATTCATTTCCCAAGCTGGGACAGAAAACATTCAACAGTATATCATGAAAATTATTTGTATAATGCACTGTGTGAAAATTAATATAAATCCCCCAAAGTATGTGCATAATTGATGAAAATGATGTCATTTTCCCATATTGAGGGTAACGTGAACTCTGTGCATTAATATTTAATTAATGTTTAAGTAACACTTTACACTACGGATGACGATTGTGAGGAATTGACTGCATTTTGTCACAGGAACATTAGTAGGTCAGATACTTTTGTTAGATGAAGAAGATGACACAACTCATCCCAATGAGCCCCGACAATCCAAAGAGCACAGCAGCAATGGTACAGGAATATATTGCTTTTTTATGAAGAGCTGTGTGTAGTGTGCAGAGCAGTGGTTGCACCTTAATATGAATAAACACACTTATTTAAAGGGCATCAGGGCACTTTAAGGCATATACCTCCACGTTTTCAGGACTGCGCCACTGCAGTGAGCACGTGCAGTAAAGAGCAGTGTCAGGAAGGAAAATATCTACAGGTTGAGTCGGAGCAGCTCTCTTGTTGACAGAAGAAAATTCAGCTTCCCTTGCTATGTTCTTCCTGAAGTGTGCAGATGTGTCTCCGCTTTCAGAAGCGAAAAGACTTTCAAAGTGTTTCTCAGAGGGAGGTGAAGAGTCATAGAGATGACTCAGTTTTCGTTTACTCCCACTCCATCACTCCGATCTTCTTCTCTCTCTTTGTCTTGATAAAGCTTTCCCTGAACTGACAAACTTCCAAAGCAAGAGAATTTCTGACATGCTCAGATGTCACTGACATGGGCAAGGTTTTCTCAACACATCTCTCTCATCTCTCGCTTTTTCTCTCTCCCTTTCTCTCTCTCTCAATTTCTGTCTCTCTGACTCAGGTGTCCGTAGATCACTATAAAAGTGGATTACTACACTGGAGGAATAAAATCTCAGACTTACTGTTACACAATGGTGGAGTCAGAAAGAGAGAGACAGAGAGGGAGACAGAGATAGAGAGAAAGAGAGATATACATATATAACTAGAAAATATGTTCCTTTTCCCCTTTCTCTAACACACATGTACACGCACATAGACACACAGACACACACACACACACACACACGCATTCTCTGCACAACAGCTCTGTTTACCCAAAGCTGCTTGTCTTGGAGTGTGATCTGTCAGCTGTGTGGCTCTGTTTGAGCAAGCTTGGCTGCTCTGGTCTAGTCTGGGGTGTTTCTGTGTGTGTAAGTGTGTGTGTGTGTGTGTGTGTGTGAGTGTGAGTGTGAGTGTGTTAGAACAGGCACAGCTTAAGGTCAGTGTGAGAGAGCAGCAGATGTCTCCTGCTGTAGTGTATGACCCATCTGCCTGTAAGCAAGCACTGTAACTGTGTGTGTGTGCGTGTGTGTGTGTGTGTGTGTGAGTGTGTGTGTGTGTGAGTATGAGTGTGTGTGTGCAAGCCAACAGGCTGATGAATCTGACTAAATGACTGACAGCGTCTGTCTCATAAGCTCTGAGAAAACACTGTCTGGCTCTCTCACACTCACATGCGCACACACTTCTTGTCTAAATGTAATCAGACAATCCTTTTAATGAGTGAGTTCAGATACTTTGGCAGACAAATGTGTACAATATGCAACTTTTTTTATGAGAAGAGCACTACCAATAGATTGGGAAATTCAGGTGCAGCAAGAGTCTAAAGTCACCCCACAGTAAAATGTCTTCAGTAGCCAGTGTGGGCATGTACAAGAAAACGTGTAACACTTGTTTTGGCTAGTTTTCATTTAGATTATATTTTAAAATTTCTGTTTTTCAAAGATGGCAACACTGTGGTGCAGTGGGCAGCACCGTCACCTCACTCAGGCCCTGGCTTCATTTCCCAGGCGGGACAGTCCAGGTCCTTGGAATTTGCATGTCCGCATGTCCACCGTGTCTGTGTGGGTTTCCTCCGGGAGCTCCGGTTCCTTCCAGCGTCCAACGCATGCATGTCAGGTGGACTGAAGATGCTAAATTGTCCACTAAGTGTGTGTGTGTGTGTCTGTCCTATCTTAGACTGCCAACATGTTGAGGGTATTTTCCATGCCTTTCATCCTGTGAGAGGTGGAATAGGCACCAGCAATGGCCGTGACCCTATTTAGGATAAGTGGCTAAGAAAATGAGTTGTTAATGAATCTGGCCTTCATACGTTAACACATTACTGATATACTACACTCCAAAATGAACCTTAAGATCAGCAAATGAGTCTTTCCTGCAGATTTCTAAAACGAAGCATAAAAAGACAGGGAAGCCTTTAGTTTTATGGTAGATTTAAAAACTAAAATCTAAAATCATTTTTACTTCAGAGCTTTATGTAGATAGATAATTTCCTCAATTCACAGTCCAAAATACTCCATTTTCTTTTTTTTTTTAAGAAATCTACATTTTCCTTAGTTATTAGTGTAGTTATTTACCCTAATTAACAATTGAACAATTCAAATATAAGCACTTTGAACAGCATCCAAAGGTATGAAAAGGGCTGCATTAATAAGTGCTCTTTTTTGTGCTATTTGAAAAAAATATGCTGCTTTTACCCAGGCTGTGCGCTCCCCATGTTTGAACATGACGTTTGGCACAGTTCTCCGACCATACACCAGGCTAAAAGGCTGGAATGCAGACAGCTTGCAAAATCACACTTGGCCAGACTTGTTCGGGATATCTGGATGCACATTGCATGCTTGGATCACACACTCTATCAGAGAGATGACCACAGCTGGGCCTAGACGCTGCCAGAAAACTGACAAAAGTCTAATTTCATGAACTGGATACTGTCGTTCTTGGACGACATCACAGGTCATCAAATATGGAATACAAATCTCCTCCGGCAGCACTCCAAAGAACCCTTTTTGGCACTTGACAACATATTAAGTATCGAGTAAATCCATAAAGTAATCCAGGACAATTGAATAATTACTTCTATTGGATTGCATTTTGCTGCAAAAAAGGGAACTTTTGGGTCGATTGTTTAGTTCAGTCATCATTCCTCAAAAGAACTTAGGAACACTAACACAAGTGCATGGTTAAGAGCTTTTCAGCACGGTTAAGGTGCAAGCGGTTTAGCAAGAGCTTCAATCCTGTGCTGAGCTCCTCTTTAGTCATTTAACCAATAAATCCTGGTGAATTGGCTCAACATATGTACACTCCCTTTTTTAGCATGCCGATCTTTCTCTACATTGCATATTAGCATAAGTAGATGCTTTGACAGATTTTTTATCATGTGAAATGGCTAGAGACATTAAAGGCTATGACATAAGAACCACCCATTTGCACTCTAGTTTATGTAATTACTAAATATTAAGCCGTGGCTTGACAGTTTAAGTGGTTGAATGTAATTAATGTTTTACTATAAGGTAGATATGAATATCGCAGGTGAGGAAATTCTTATTAAGCCTGCAATTATAATGTGATTATAGGGGTTAAGCTGTAACACTTTCCAGTTTTTCATTACCCACACATCACACACACCATTTCCATTAAGCAGAAAGTGAAAGTGACTATTCTTGTCATTGTGAAACATGACAAAGTGAGACACAACCTCTGCTTTTCATCCATGCACACCGTGAAGCAGAGGGCAGCTATTTAAAGCAGCCGGGGAGCAGTGATGGAGATGGTACCTTGCTCAAGAATACCTACTGGTCTGGGATTCAAACCCACAAACTGCCAATCCTGGGGCCTAGTCCCTAATCTCTAGGCCACCGCTGGCCTGAAAGTGAAGTGATGGAATCCACTGGAAAAGCCATATTTTGGGTTCACAACATCATACACACCTGACACATTCTCTTTTCCAAACTAATTCTTGATACTAGATCTCTGCCAGAAACAGAGCACTGCTGCAGATAAAAATTACTTGCTTGACTCTACTCAAGATGTGTGTCTACTGACTAGTGTAGACTACCTTGCACTTATACTGCATCATTATTAACTGGAGTCCCAGAGAAGGAACATATAATAGTAGGTCAACAAAAGGTAAAATAAATTAACCCAGCCACTAGGGATGCACAAGCCAGTGTATTTCTTCATGCCGGTCCCAAGCCCGGATAAATGGGGAGGTTTACATCAGGTAGAGCATCTGGTAAAACTTTTGCCAAATTAATATGTGGACAATTAAATAATTAACGGGTTAACAATGACTGCCACCAGTGCTGTTAGCCTACAGGGTGCTGGTGGAAATTGGACTACTATTGGCCAAAGGAGAAAAAGAAGAGAAGGAAAGCATGTCCGGAGGGAGGAGAAGAGAAGGAAGGGGAGGAGAGTGGAAGTGAGGGTAGGAACTTTGAATGTTGGCAGCATGACTGGCAAAGGTAGAGAATTAGCTGATATGATGAGAGAAGGAAAGTTGTTATTTTGTGTGTGCAAGAGACTACATGGAAGGGTAGTAAGGCCAGGTGCATTGGAAGAGGGTTTAAATTGTTTGTCCATGGTGTAGATGGAAGGAGGAATGGGGTAGGTGTTATCCTGAAGGAAGAGTATGGGAAGAGTATTTTGGAAACGTAGAGTGTGTCAGATAGGGTGATGAGTTTGAAGCTGGAAGTTGAAGATGTGATGATGAATGTTGTTAGTGCTTATGCCCCACAATATGGTTGTGAGATGGAGGCGAAAGAAGAATTCTGGAGTGAGTTAGATTAAGTGGTACAGAGTGTACCCAGGGGAGAGAGAGTGGTAATTGGTGCAGATTTTAATGGTCATGTTGATGAAAGGAACAGGTGATGAGGAAGTGATGGGTAGTTATGGTGTCAAGGAGAGGAATGCTGAAGGTCAGATGATAGTAAATTTTGCAAAAAGGATGGAAATGGCTGAAGATAATACTTATTTTAAGAAGAGGGAGGAGTACAGGGTGACGTATAAGAGTGGAGGAAGATGTTCACAGGTGGATTATATCCTTTGCAGGAGGGTCAGTCTGAAGGAGATTGGAGACTGCGAAGTAGTGGAGGGAAGAAGAGGAGGAAAGTGGTGGAAACCAGTGGTGGAAAGCTGAAGAGGAAGGACTGCAAGGTGGAATTTAGACAGGAGTTAACACGGGCACTGGGAGGTGAGGCAGACAGCTAGAAAGGTACTTGGTGTGACATCTGGAAGGAAGAAGGAGGATAAGCAAACCTGGTGGTGGAACCAAGAAGTCCAGGAATGTATTCAAAAGAAGAGGGAGGCAAAGAAGAAGTGGGGCAGTCAGAGAGATGAAGAAAGTATACAGGAGTACAAGGAGATGAAGTGCAGGGCAAAGAAAGCAGTGGCAAAGGCTAAAGATAAGGTATATGGTGAATTGTATGAGGGGACAGTAAGGAGGGAGAAAAAGACCTATACTGATTGGCTAGACAGGGAGACAGAGCTGGGAAAGATGTGCAGCATGTCAGTACGATTAAGGATATAAATGGAAACGTACTCACAGGTGAACAGAGTGTCTTGAGCAGATGGAAGGAGTACTTTGAGGGGCTGATGAGTGAAGAGAATGAGAGAGTGAAGATTGGATGATCTGAGGATAGTGAACCAGGAGGTGCAGCAAATAAGGAAGCAAGGGCAGTGATGAAGAGAATGAAGAATGGAAAGGCCGTTGGTCCAAATGACATATCGGTGGAAGCATGGAGATGTTAAGGGGAGATGGCAGTGGAGTTTCTGACCAGATTGTTTAACACAATCTTGGAAAGTGAGAGAATGCCTGAGGAGTGGAGACAAAGGGTACTGGTACCGATTTTCAAGAATAACGTCAGGAAGGGCAACCAGCAAAACTTTTGCCAAACCAATATGCCAGACAACGAAATAATGATTAATGGCTTAACAACAACCACCACCAGTGCTGTTAGCCTACAGGGTGCTGGTGGAAATTGGACCACTGTTGGCCAAAGGAGAAGAAGAGGAGGAAAGCATGTCCAGAGGGAGGAGGAGAGAAGGAAGGGGAGGAGAATGGAAGTAAGGGTAGGAACTTTAAATGTTGGCAGCATGAGTGGTAATGGTAGAGAATTAGCTTGATGCACATACCTGTAGTAACTATAGAGGGATAAAGTTGATCAGCCACACCATAAAGTTATGGGAAAGAGTAGTGAAAGCTAGGTTAAGAAAAGAGGTGAGGATTAGTGAACAGCAGTACAGTTTTATGGCAAGAAAGAGGGCTACTGATGCAATGTTTGCTCTGAAGGTGTTGATGGAGAAGTACAGAGAAGTTGAGAAGGAGTTGCATTGTGCCTTTGTGGACTTGGAGAAAGCATATGACAGGGTGCCTAGAAAAGAGTTGTGGATTTGTATGAGGAAGTCAGGAGTGGCAGAGAAGTATGTGAGAGTTGTTCAGGATATGTATGAGGGCAGTGTGACAGTGTTGAGTTCTGCAGTGGGAGTGATGGATGCATTTAAGGTAGAGGTTGGATAACATGAAGGATCAGTACTAAGCCCATTCTCGTTTGCAATAGAAATGGACAGGTTGACGGAGGAGGTTAGACACGAGTCTCCGTGGACAATGATGTTTGCTGATCATATTGTGATCTGCAGTGAGAGTAGGGAGCAGTTTCAGGAGAACCTGGAGAGCTGGAGATATGCTCTAGAGAGGAGAGGAATGAAAGTGAGTAGGGTCAAAGACAGAAAAGATGAGTGTGAATGAAAGAAGAAAGTGGAGTGGTTAGGATGCAGGGAGTAGAGGTGACAACAGTGGAGGAGTTTAAATACTTGGGATCAACAATTCAGAGTAAGGGTGAGTGTGGAAGAGAGGTGAAGAAGAGAGTGCAGGCTGGTTGGAATGGGTGGAGAAGAGTGGCTGGAGTGAATTGCGACAGATGGGTACCAGCTAGAGTAAAAGGGAAGGTTTACAGGACAGTAGTGAGACTAGCTTTATTGTATGGGTTGGAGACGATGGCACTGACAAAAAGACAGGAGGCAGAGCTGGAAGTGTTAAAGATGCTGAGATTTTCATTGGGTGCGATGAGGATGGACAGGATTAGAATTCAGTATATTAGAGGGACAGCTCAGGTTAGACGTTTTGGAGACTAAGTTAGTTGCGCTGGTTTGGACATGTTCAGAGGAGAGACAAGGATTATATTGGGAGGAGGATGTTGAAGATGGAGCTGCCAGGAAAGAGGAGACCAAAGAGGACGTTTATGGACGTGGTGAGAAAGGACATGCAGGTGGTTGGTTTGAAGGAGGAAGATGCAGAGGACTGGAAGAAATGGAGATGGTTGATCCGCTGCTCCCCTAAACGGGAGCAGCCGAAAGACAGAAGGTAAAATAAATTATTTTTCAAAAAATTAAGGATTTTGCTTTAAGGATTTCTAATAGAATGTTTCATTACACTACTCCAGGTATACACAGACAAGCCCCTTCATTTGGTGCAGCTGTTTTGCTTCTAGACTCATTGATCACTAATTTTATAGCTTACAAATCACACACTGTTTTCCATCTGTTTCTCTGCATCATTTACTAGACCCCCTTTACTCGTTCTATTACTGGTCAGGACACCCTTGGGAACATCAAGAGCAGTTATTATTTGGGTGGTGGATCAATTTCAGCTCAGCAGTGACTCTGACGCTGCACTTTCTTTGTCCTGTTTGAGCCACATGTGTTAAAATACGATCTGAGCTGCTTGTCTGTAGAGGAAACTCAACCCTCATGTTACTGGATCATTTTTCCTGCTTCTGAGAAATCACATTATTAGTCATCACTATAGTATCATCATAACACTCCTTCTGATTTACTAAATCCTACTAGGGTGTGCAGTGTTCCGTTAGCTGAACTTTATTGTCCCTTTAAGTAAATTAGATTGGAAGCCCTTGGCTTCAATCTTGCAAGAAAAAAATGTGTGACATATTTAGCCCAGATTAAGCATACTTAACTTTCTGACTTTTTTCATCCAAGCCCTGTAGTCCCCAGACCCTAGGCTAGAACCATTTAGTTTACAATTAATCTGGCTAAGACCAAGAGCATCATTAAAGACAGGGGCAGCAGTGGTTGAGGGACTGGGCCCCAGGATTGGAAGGTTATGGGTTTGAATCCCACACTCGTAGGTTACCCTGAGGTACCTTTTTGCTCCCTGGGTGCTGGATACGGAGGGAGGGCACACTTATCAAAATAATCAATCTGCATAAGCATCATCTCTCATTCATCCGCACAGAGCACAAACCGGAGCAGCGGTGGCCCCAGGATCAGAAGATCGTAGGTTTAAATCTCAAACCAGTAGGTTGCCCCGAGGTAGCCTTTAGCAAAGTGCCGTCCCCATCACTGCTCCGCGGGCGCTTTCAATAGCTGCCCTATGCTGCACGTATGTGTATGGTTTAAAAGCTGAGGTTATGTCTCACTGCGTGCAGTGCTGTTTCACAATGACAAATAGTCACTTTCACTTTACTTAAACAAGGTAGTTAAAATGTCTATTGACATATGCAGTAATGTTCAGTTGAGGGGAAGTGGAGCAGAAAACTGTTCAGCTCCTTCCTCAAAGAGTGGAGGTCAACTTTTCCTGGAGGTTGAGTCTCCCTCTCTCTCTTTCTCTCTCTCTCTCCCTCTCTCTCTCTCTGACATTCTTATCTAGAGCGATAAACAAAAGAGTGCCAAAAGTGGAAGCTACAGCAATACACAAGCACCAGAAAAACTGTAAGACTAAATGATAAAAGAATAAATACAAAAGGCTGTTAAAGTGCAGAAACTTCAAATGATATTTCATAAGCGCCAAGCAAGACATGAAGATGTGGGTCAGACCACAATGAAAGCAACTGAGTGACCCTACAATAGGTAGTTCAGGGGAACATTCAGTCCACTCTTAAAAGACTAAAGTTCAGAGACAGGCCTTTGAGGCATGCCCATAATTGAAAGAGGAATGTGCTTGTAGACCAAAAGTCAAGGACCTGAGATGGCACAAAGGTGTAGATCTAACCCAAGGTACAAAGGTAGGAACTAAGTCCCTTAAATCTTGAAAGGTTTCAGCAGAGGAGTCACATTTTGGGAGGTTGGACCAGATGAGAATTCTGAACACCCTCAAGAAGAAAGATGGCTTAAGAGGGAAAACCAGAAAGAGGTCATAGCAAAAGCTTGAACAAGAAGGTGTCATTCTCCTGACGTGGACCTGTGGTAGACCTGGAGGGGGTCGATATTATGTGGTTAGAACAGTTCAGACACATTTAGAATCGCTCCAAGGTTTTTAGGCATGCGTGATGGATGGACAAAGGATCTATACTGACAGGGAGGACCGTTTTAGGAGACTGTTTTATTAAAAGGCAGCTGAAGTTGTAAATGAAAAGATATCAGCAAATGATATCCATCCCCCCCTCCCTTTGATTTCTCTCGTTTTTTCTCTCTCTCACTTTCTCGCTGGACAGCAAAGAGGTAAGGAAAGGGACAGTTCCTTTATAAAAACATTTCAAGGCTGGAGTAGTTCTTTTGTGGATAAATAAACAAAAAAAAAAGTCTTCAAGGCACAAAATAATTTCCCAAATCGCAGAACAAACACACACCTCAAGCAGTTAAGTGTAAGCAGGCTAAGCTCAGAGTGTAATGAGTCAAAATGAGCATTCCGCTGTGTGTAACTCCACACAAACAGAGCGTGCAAGTGAAAATATTATGGTAAGCATCATTAAAAGTCCTTCAGACAGTATGGATCCCATTACTCTATTAGTTCCCACAGTGTTCCAAACGCATCCCTTCCTCTTTCCCACAATCCTCCCTACTGTGCACATGCTATCACACTAACTGGCAGCAAGGCAATTTGTCTGGAAGCTCTTTAATAGACCAAATGTACACAAAGAACCAACCGCAGTAACTTGTGTGTGAGTGTGTGTGGAGCTCTCTGCAACTATGAGTCATGGAATTTGTGTTTCTGAATGTGTGTGTTTCTGTTTATGAGCACTTGGTCATGTACAGTTGAGGCCAAAATTATTAGCCCCCCAGGAATTATGGAACATTTTTCTAAACTTCTTCCCAATGTTTGCATCATTGATGAAACTTGATATAAGCAAACATTTACCAGTACTATTTAGTAGCTTTTGGTACATTTTGTAAAATAAAATACATTTTTAGGCTTGCTTTATATCACATATAGTAAAAAATGGGGTGGTCAAAATATTAGCCCCATGTGAATGTTTGCTTTCAAAACACACCTACAGTAATTAACCAATCAGCTTTGAAACCACACCTGTGCAGTCAATTGGCTTCCTAACAACATTCAGACAGCATAAAAAGACTCCAAGGAACAGGGCACCTGAACACATTAGAGGGACTACTGTTACTCAGCATGCCAAAGACAAAGGAATTCGGTCTGGAGCTCAGAAAGAAAATAGTAGAGGCTCACGATAAGGGGGAAGGCTACACTGCCATTTCCAAGCGATTCACAGTGTCTAGAGCTGCTGTACGTTGCATCATTGCCAAGTACAAGGAGACAAATTCTGTAAGAAACAAACCTGGCCGTGGCCGTAAGAACAAGATTCCAAGAACTCTGGAGACGAAAAGAGTCAGAGATGTCAGCAAGGAGCCCCGGACATCTGCCAAGATGATTGTTGCTGACCCTAACCCTGGCCTCTTCTGGAGTCGATGTTTCAAGGAACACAGTTGTGAGGGCTCTTCATCATGGTGGGCTTCAGGGACATCGTCCCAGAAGAACCCCTTTACTCAAAGAGGGCACATCACAGCCCGACTGAGGTTTGTCCGTGAACATTTGAAAGGTAAAGATGAGTTTTGGAAGTCTGTGCTTTGGTCTGATGAGACTAAACTGGAACTGTTTGGGCACATGGATGTTACACATTTCCCACAGTTAAACATGGTGGTGGGAGCATCATGCTGTGGAGCTGTTTTGCAGCCTCAGGCACAGGGAGCCTTGTTTGGGTGCATGGCATCATGAAAAAAGAAAATTATGTTGACATTTTGAGGGAGAATATGCAGAAATCTGCTCATAGTTTAGGCTTAGGTCGTTGTTGGGTCTTCCAACAAGACAATGACCCAAAGCATACATCGAAATTAGTCCAACAGTTCCTCAAGGATACCAAAACCAAGATCCTGGAGTGGCCCGCACAGAGCCCAGACCTCAATCCTACTGAGAATCTGTGGAGGGTGCTCAAGGTGAACCATGCAATTTGGACCAACTAGAACAATTTGCAATGGAAGAATGGGCCAAAATCCCACAGGAGACCTGTGCCAACCTAGTAAAGAGCTACTCTAAGAGATTGTTGTCAGTTGTGGCTCAGAAAGGGTACACTATTGACTATTAATGGCCAGGGGGCTAGTAATTTTGGATGTCTCATTTTTGCCCTTTCTTGTTTCAACTCAATAAAAACTCAATAAAAAGTTTCAACTCAAACTATCAATAAAATATCCTAATTAAACTTAGTGGGCATTGTTTTTATAGTGTATTTGTTTCCAAAATAACAAACACTTGATGTTAATGGTCATTTTCATGGAGAAATCAAGAGTGTTGTCTAATTTCATTGGGGGGGCTAATAATTTTGGCCTCAGCTGTACCTGGGTCACTAGAGGCTTTTAAATCCTGGATTTTACAAAGAAATGAAGCAGAATCCCTAATATGTTCATCCAACATTTCTTCTGAAGGGTAATAATAAGGGGCTTGTCACCCAGTCTCCACTCTTCTGGGAAGCCTTAGTGAAAGTGACTATTCATGTCATTGTGAGTGCACACAGCACACAGTGAACCACAACAAAATTGGATCTCTGCATTTAACCCATGCACAAAAACACACCGTGCAGCAGCTATGAAAGCTTGGGGATCAGTGACGGGGACAGTACCTTGCTCAAGGCTATCACAAGGGGAAACCTACTGGTAAGGGGTTTGAACCCATAATCTTCCGATCCTGTGGCCAACTCCCTAACCACTAGGCCACCACTGCCCATATGTGACGGGCTCCATCACTTTAGAGACTCCATAGACTGATGTTGGGACATTTTATTGGCCTCTAGGCGCTGCCTGATATTGTGCATTGTCAGCTTAAAAGCATAATCACAAAGCCTTCGATGGATATAAACCTGTGTGCAGCTGAACACCTGTTTCAGCACTGGGTGCAGCTCAAAATAGCAGAATTCTTTCAGTGGAAGGAGTGTCTGGATACTTTTGCACTATGTTTGGAGGAAAAGATGCTTTATTTATAAATATGTCTCTCTAGAGTACTATATTAAGACTTCTAGGCATTAAAAATATGAACAGGAAATTTACTGATGATGAAAGATAAGAGTGCGTGTATATGAGTGTGTGTGTGTTTATGTGTGTGCGCACATGTGTGTGTGTGGCGGGGCAGCCTCTAGCTACCGTCAGTTCAAATAACATCTCTATTCGTTAAAGGTTGCTGTTGGGGGACAACATAGATAACCCCCAACACACACACACACACACACACACACACACACACACAAATGAAGATGTATTAGAATCTCTCTCTCTGACTTACTCTCTCTTTCTCTCAGTCCATTTCTTTCTATTCTTTATTTTCTCATTGTCTTTCTCATCTCCCTTTTCTTGTATTCTCTTTTCTTCTCTACTTTTCTCTCCAATTAATCTAATTCTCTCTCTCTCACTGGTGCAAGGTGCAAAGTCTTTATCATACACTCCATCTCATTCTCTTTCGGAATGGAAAAGAATTTCCTAGCTGTCACTGTCTCTCAAACTCTTGCCTTCTCTCCTTCCTTCATCTCTCTCTCTCTCTCAGCCTAACAATTGAATGAATTTAAATGAATTAAATTGATTTGAACTGAATCATTTAAGCTAATCAAAGCTCAGGAAACTTCTGGAGTACATTTGTGTGGTTGTTCTCTAGAATCTCAAAACTAGAATGAAACTAGAAATCAAATGATGAAAACGGTGTCGCAGGAATGTTTATGCTTTGTTGGCGGTAATCTAGACGTTTCTTCTGATAATCTCTCAGCTTTCTGATAATCTCTCAGCTTCAGGAACTCCTCCTGGTACGTTCATGGATGCTGTGCTGCGTCATTTTTCTAGGATTTACATTCCAGCACATGTTCAGACTTAATCCCTTCCCCTTTAATTGCCATAGCATTTAAAAGTGGATGTATGAAAGAGACTCTTTCACCTATGCCCCCCAAGCACTGTTATCATTCTGTCTCTCTTTTCCCCCACTCTCAACCTCTCCTCCCTTTCGTTCCTGCTCTCTCTGCTACCATTATGTCTGTCAAATTGCACACTTTTGCCCTGATCCGCAAATGCCTTTTTCCTCCTCTCAGGCAAATACATGCCTTCGCTCCCTCTCTCCATCCATCTCTCTTCTTCCTCCCTCTCTCTCGCTTTCACTTTTTGAATTGCTCAGTTTCTCATCCATTTCCTCTCTCCTGCTCTTTCCATCTAGCCTCTAGCTGTGGAGTGTAATATGTGTGAAGTGGAGCCAAAATGTGGATTTCTCCACCCAAATCCAATCAAACGGAGCAATGGATTGTAGCTACATTTAGCCATTTTTAAGGGCACTTAGCCAATACATCTTCTCGAAATCAATAAAGCATTGCTTTGTCGTGATAATATTGTTTTAGAGGCTCTACAGCAAGCTTCTATATGGTCACAGAAACCTGTTGGATGTGTGTGTGTGTGTGTGTGTGTGTGTGTGTAATTGAATGAATTTGTTGGCACATGCATCCAATTAAAAGATGCAAATTGAGCCACATAAATAGCAATGAATATTCCAATTATTTCATAAAATCTGGTGTTAATGACTTAAAAGAGCATTAAAACTGGGAAAATATAACCCAAGCTATATAATTTATTACAATGGTGGCCTTTATTAAACTTTTTTAGGTTCTTACATCATTTACAGCTTAGCTGAAATCACTTTAGCAATGCATCATACATTTTTGAGACTTCCACATTATCAGTGAGAAGGTTTCGCCCACAGCAGAGAGCGGCAGCTGAGTGCCGAGTGACTCACTTGAGGGTCAGTCGGCATATGTTTCTGATTAACATTTAGCACATGTTTGCAGAAGGGCTGCTTGATTCTGTTTGATAGATGGAGTCAATTCCACAAAATAATCTCCATTCCAAAAATCTGAGACATCTGGGAAAAATAAAGATTACAATATTTTTGACCTTAGCAAGGACATTTGGAGGGCTACATTCTTTTGGTTAGGTTACCTAATTCTCCTCTGTCAACTCCTTCATCTTTGTAGATGTTCTGGCAATGGCAAAGTTATCTGGGTGGAAGTTTTTTTGAGTAATATAGAGCTGTACATTATGAAAGGCTGCGTGTGTGCTGTCTAGACACTAATATTATAATATCACTCTGAGGTCATGGAGGTGTGGCCAAACTGGAGAAAAGTCCATTCCCCAATGTCAAAACGTCAAAGCGACTGGAAGTCAAAATGAAAGTGAAGTCCATTTAACGTCATGACAGTGAGCTTCACCAGCAACCAATCAGAATGCAGAAATGCCTTAGAGAGTTCCAGAGCACAACCGTGTAAACTTTTATCCCAACTAAACATTAGTTTTAAAGCACAGCTTAAGACAATTTGATCAACCCTGCGGGGGGTTTTCCAATAATTAATTATTTGTCCATGTTTGCATGCTGCTGTTGTGCCTGAAAATTGGATAAACCAATCAATCTCCTTTATCACGGCAGGTAAATTAATGCTGCATTGATAGCAACTGCCTCTTGCTCTAGCAGTGAGATAAAAAAAAATTAAGTGGAACATATTTATTGACAATTTCTCAAAGTAACAGGGTCTAATGGGACTTTATATAATAAATGGGAATAATAAATATTTTTTATATTATTTAGGATTGGTAGGAAAGGTACAAATTACAATAGATCAAAAATGAATGCTGTTTATCTGCAGTGTTGAGGTTTTAAGTAACAGGGTTGCAAATCTAAACCCATGTTAGACTTTTTCAATGACAGAAGCTAGTTAAGAAATGCAATGTCACTGTCAAGGTCAGGTGCAAACTTTATCTGGAGAAACAGCTTCCCGAGAAAAGAAGAAACTCTGAAATGCATTTATCATATTCTAAAAAACTGAGCAGCAAGGTTGCATTTGTGGTACACTCAATCAAGGCCGAAAAGATTAGAAGTCTCTAACTGAAAACAACAGAGGACTTGGTGACAGTAATTTTCTTTTGACAATATAAATTTCTCTTTCTGTTCTAGGACAGACCTTCAATGCCTTATTACTCTCGTTTGAAACTTATTTGAAATGTAAGCTCATCAAGTTGTCATTGAAAAGGTTGGACAAGAGAACAACAAGTGTTTGGTATTCTAAATACAATCTAGGAAGCCCTTATTTTCTACAACTATGTTTAGATCTCAGTCAATATGTTATAAAATTGGATGCTTTAGTATTTTGTGAATGGGTTATTCAGAAAGTCATGGGACAGAAAATGTCCTCCAATTCTGGAATGACAAGCTTTACCATTTGGCAGCAACATGTTGTTGTTGTCAAAATAACGAATTCATTTACTATTTTATTCATTATAAATTTGCTGTTTGTTCATTTTATGGTTAAAAAAAACTCCATTGCAGTGTTCCTGAATGTTTAGAATCTTTAGCCAGGCTTGAATGACAATAAATGAGGAAAGTATCAAATATTTGATTTTTAAAATTACAATTACTCTGAAAGATTTAGTGATGAACTAAAGCCCCATGTTTCAAACAGTCCTATCAGTTCAATGTGGCTAAATCCACCCCCTCAAACGATGGTGTGCTTGTCTGTGCATGTGTGTATGTTACCTGTTGGATGGTGTGGAGAACACAGCCAGAATGATGTCTCTGCCGTGCAGGCGGAGAATGGGGCTGGTGGAGTGCAGCAGATTAAAGTAGAAGTGTGAGTCTCCAGGGATGGAGCAGTTCAGCCTTGCTTTCAGAAACGAGGTCCACTGCTTCTCCAACACACGCTGAGAACCACCCATATCACTCTTACACACACGTGCCACACGGGAGACCACCACCTGACACACACACAAACACACATACACAGGCTTATAGATTGTCCAGATGAAAGGTAATATACACCAATCCACCACAACATTAAAACCACTGGCAGGTAAAGTAACTAGTATTTATCTTGTTGCTATGGTATGCTGGAAGCAGGAAAAATGGCAAGTAGGTAAGCAAGAAGGTGAATAAGAACCTGCTTGACGTTGACAAGGACCAGCTTGCAATGGTTAGATAACTGGGTTAGAGCATCTCGAGGGTCTTGAAAGGTGTTCTCTGTATCAGGATGTAAGTACTTTATTTGAAGATCCAAGGAAGGACACCCTTTGATCCAGCTACAAGCCTTGTGTAAAGCAAACGCTAGCCTGTCTGGTCTGATCTCAGTGGAGAGCTACTATAGCTACTATAAGGAAGTTGGGTGAGATAAGAAGGTGTCAAAACAGACACAGCTTGATGCGTGTGGTGCTACAGAGTGTCTGTGGATGAAACACCTAGGGACATCAGAATTAGACCAAGGAGAAATGGAAGGTGGCAATCTTAGAATCAGCTTTTCTTTGGACTTGTTTTTCATACAGACAGCTGGCATCGTTTTCTTGGTGGTGATGGACTAGCAGTAGCACACTCACCTAAGAAACACCAAAGGTCATGTAGGTTGCAGGTTCAAATCCTACCTCCAGCACTTTCACCAGTTCCTGAGTAAGAGTTTTTGCCCAGATTGTTCCAGGAACACTGTGCCCTTCATTAGGAAACGGAAATTGCTCTAGATTCGAAGGTTTGCTTAAATGCCATGAATTAAAATGGAAATGGAAATTTCCTGGGAAAGGGTTGGCATCAGGATGCACAATGGGAAGAGGGCAGTTCTGGGCAGAGACCTGCTGGGATGTTGGGTCCTGGTATTCATGTGGATGTTACTTTGGCAACACTTACCTAAACTGTTGCCAACAGACTCCACCTCTTCATGGTGACGGTATGCTCATAATGCCACACATTCTTCAGGAATGTTTTGAGGCCCATGACAAAGCGCTAACTTGGCATCAAAATTTCCCGGAAATCAGTCTTACCTACTCAGTCTAATCCATGGATGTTGCACCACACAACTTCCATGACATAAAGGATGTGCTGTTAAAGTCTTGGAGCCAGATCCCACAGCACCCCCTCAGTGGTCTAGCCATTACAATCCGGCTGTTGTAAAGTCACTCAAATCTTCAAGCTCAGCCATTTTTCCTGCTTCCAACACATCAGCTTCAAGAAGTGACTGCTTACTCAACAAACACCACCTGGGTGCCACTGTAATGTTATTCGCTTCCCCTGTCAGTGGTTTTAATGCTGTGGCTGCCTGGTGTACAATAACATAATAACATGCAAGAAATGTTATAAAAAATACAACAAATATAACCTATCACCCCCACCAACCAAGACTGTGTAAATCTTTTACTTCCATTGAAACTGATTTATTTTTCTGTTTCCTACAGCTATTTTCGGAGATACGAGGTAATGTTCCAACACTGTTTTAATGCAATTTAATGTTTTAATGTTTTAAGCCTACCACTAATCTCATTAACCTCAGGAACGCCCCCCCCCCAAAAAAAAACACTCATGTTTGCACATATATAAGTGTATCATGAAAAAGTCAGGGCCACTGTGATGCTCTTAGCTGAACTTAGCTTTTTTCTGCTTTTACTAAAAAGGCAGGACATTTTTGTCCTGAAAAATATCAAGAGAAGCTCACCCACACACACGCCCACACTTGTATGGTAAGCCCCCTAGACTGTAATAGAGAAAAATGAAGACTATAATACCGTTGATGAATTAATAAAAAGTAACGTTTCCCAAAACCACTCAACCTTTAAATCCTCAAGGGATTTTTTGGGAGAGTTTTCTGACATTATTATTATTGTTGTTTTGATTCAGAACAGTAAACTGCCATAATTAATTCTTGAAAATGTCAGTGCTTCTCATATTCTGGTTCAGTGGGCAATTTAAACTGCATAGTATTCGGAGCTTCATGAGAGCAGACTGCTGTCGAAAGCAAAAACCCACCAAATTAGGCATCTCTAATTAGTCAGATAAAGGGAGTCCTTGTTTTTCGGTCAGAGACACGTTCGTTCTACAGCAGGAGTGAAGGATGCCATTTGAGCAGCGGAGAGGGGAGAACTCCTCACAGTCTAATTTGGTCCCAGAAGTTTTATAGGGCAGGTTTATTAAACATGCATCTTAAATATGAAGGAGAAAAGGTCAGCATAGTTTGTGGGAAAATACGCGTGTAAGTAACAACACTTCCACATCAGCAACATGCTGAACATCCACAGACACGGATACACTGAAATACACTCTACGACTTCATTTGGCTTTCTCTTCTCTTCTTTTCTCTTCTATCTTGACTATCCGCTTTCTCTGGCCTTCCTGTCCTCTTTTCTTATTACATTTTCCTCTTCTCTTCTCTTCTCTTCATACTGTCATTATCTCCTTTCCTCTCCTCTCCTCTCCTCTGCTCTCTTCTCCATTTCTATACTGTTATCTCCTCTCCTCACCTCTCCTCTCCTCTCCTCTTCATACTGTCATTATCTAATTTCCTCTCCTCTCCTCTCCTCTTCTCTATTTTTATGCTGTAGTTATCTCCTTTCCTCTCCTCTCCTCTTTTTTATACTGTACTGTTTCATACTGCCATTATCTCCTCTCCTCTTTTCTACTCTTCATACTGTCACTATCTGAGTTCCTCTCCTCTCCTGTTCTCCTCTCCTCTGCTCTATTCTCTATTTCTATACTGTTGTTTTCTCATCTCCTCTCTTCTCTTCTCTTTTTTATGCTGTAGTTATCTCCTCTCCTTTCTTTTTTATACTGTACTGTTTTATACTGCCATTATCTCCTCTCCTCTACTCTCCTCATCTCTCCTCTTCTCTACTCTTCAGACTGTGATTATCTCAGTTCCTCTCCTCTCCTCTGCTCTATTCTCTATTTCTATACTGTTGTTTTCTCATCTCCTCTCTTCTCTTCTCTTTTTTATGCTGTAGTTATCTCCTCTCCTTTCTTTTTTATACTGTACTGTTTTATACTGCCATTATCTCCTCTCCTCTACTCTCCTCATCTCTCCTCTTCTCTACTCTTCAGACTGTGATTATCTCAGTTCCTCTCCTCTCCTCTGCTCTATTCTCTATTTCTATACTGTTGTTTTCTCATCTCCTCTCTTCTCTTCTCTTTTTTATGCTGTAGTTATCTCCTCTCCTTTCTTTTTTATACTGTACTGTTTTATACTGCCATTATCTCCTCTCCTCTACTCTCCTCATCTCTCCTCTTCTCTACTCTTCAGACTGTGATTATCTCAGTTCCTCTCCTCTCCTCTGCTCTATTCTCTATTTCTATACTGTTGTTTTCTCATCTCCTCTCTTCTCTTCTCTTTTTTATGCTGTAGTTATCTCCTCTCCTTTCTTTTTTATACTGCCATTATCTCCTCTCCTCTCTATTTTTATGCTGTTGTTATCTCCTGTCTTCTCCTCTCTTCTCCTCTCCTCGCCTCTCCTCTCCTCTCCTCTCCTCTCCTCTCCTCTCCTCTCCTCTCCTCGCCCCGCCTCTCCTCTCCACGGCTTTCTTACCTTTTCCAGGTAGTTAAACTCCATGGCCATTTCTCGGAAGAAGAAGTAAATGTGCGGTCCCCACTCTACAGCACTGACAAAGTAAGGCTCTGTGAATAAGAGACAAAACCACTGTCACACTGTAAGCAATATGAATGACAGCAGCACGATCACTTTTATTCCAATAAAATGATTAAAAGTGGTGAAAAAAAGTCCTGGGCCACGTGCTCAGCGTTTTAATGTATTGCTGAGGAACAGTTTTCCAGGCTTCCTGTAGGACAACGTTTTTGGCTCAACGGTGTAGATGATTTCAGATGATCAGGCCGGTGATTCGTTTACTGGTGGTTCTGAATGCTTAGTGGTGGAATCCTTTCATCCAGAAACTGCACTCTGCAGTTTGCCACAGTAAAACATTTGTTCCAGTTTCTTTCATTGGATCTACTCCTATACAAGACAGTTTGTCAAAAAATGTTTTCCCCATTAATGTGATTCACAAGAAAAATATAAAGAAATGAGGGCTTGCTTAAGACGCTTGCAGTATTTCTAGATTCTCCAACGTTAACCTCACAAGCTGAAAAGCTCTTTCTCTTTTTTATATTATGTATGTGCCAGGACCTGGAATCGTCATCAATATTAAACACCAGCTTCTCAATAGGTGCCTATAAATTCTCTTTCTATTCCATTCCACTATATAAATATTTTATTGTGGCAAAAGGACGATATGAGCTTGGATTTAGAATCATTTTAGCTGGCACACTGCGTTCCATAGAGGTGGTAAAAATTTTGCGATGAGAATTTTCGCTACTTTTGACCACTGCTTATTCTTAAACACGTGCAAAACGCACACAGACACACATCTGCATACTGTGTTAATGCACACGCTCTGTGTAATGTTCATCTTTGCCCCACCTCTGAACCACTTGGAGTCATGTTTAACTGTGCGGAGGGCAGGACTGTCCCCTAAACTCCTATAGATCACTGCATCTATGGCCAGGAAATCAGTCACTGTGGCGGTAAAGAGGTTTCCATCTGCAAACACAACACACACGCACAAGCTGTTAATCTGCTACAGGAAATGTCATACGCAGACAATTTATGGCTTTAATAAACTCCTACTACTCCTACAATATATCTTCAACATATTACATCATAGTTCTATAGTCTGTCGTGGCTGAAACCTTTAAAACAACACACTGGCATTCAGCAAAAAGAAAAAAAAAACAAGACTTACCGGAGACAGACATAAATACTGTCCATGAATGAACGTATAATTAAGATAGATAATTGATGAGGAGGGTAGACATGCGGTGCACTTTTAACAAAGAAATCTCTATATATACTTGCAGTAATCAGCAGCAGTAATTTCCTGTGGACTGTTATTGTGTAGTTCACAGAAAGCAGCCCACAGCAGTGGATTAATGTGTTAAAAAGTGCAAGAAAAATGTTCTGCGCCCCACTACTTCTCCGCAGCTCCCTTTATATGTTTTTGAAAAGCTTTAATAGTCTTTGGCAAACTCCGAGGCTTCTCTGTACCATTTTCATTTTGTGGGAAAGAAATGCAAGGCCAGTAGACACTGTGCTGAGAGGGGAAAACTAAAATCAAGAATACGGATGCTTTACATTAAGTGAATATTTTATGAGGATGCAGAATGTACAGCGCCCCTGGAAACTGTGAAAATAAGTACACATCCTTTGCATATTTTAGTGGAGAATTGCAGGTTTCTTCTTTTACTGAATTTAACATTTGAGGAAAATAGGAAAAAAAAAAGTTTATATATGCTTAGAAAGCTGACTATAATTACAATTTACCCCGTATTATTTTTTCATTTATGAAAAAAAAATTAAAATCTAAAGCTTTAACCATGATTTATATTAACTAAACTAAAAATGTATATTTTAGCTGTGCCACTCAACACTGTTATCTGAAAGCAAATTAAAATGATTCATGATTGACAAAAAAAAAGCACATCTTCATGCCATTAGCAACAAAGTGATTCTGATTCGAATTCAAATTCTGATTGGAACTGCGACTCTATTCTGATTCCAATTCCAATTCTGAATTCATTCCAATTGTAACTATGGTTCCGATTCTAACAGTAGTTCTTCATCTGATTCTAACCGCACTTCGGTTCTGAATCTGGTTGAAATTCTAATTCTGCTTCTAATTTCTCTTCGAGCGTAACTATGATTCTGATTCTAATTCGGATTTTAACTCTGTTTCTAACTGTAACTATGGCTGTTTTTAAATGGAATTCTGAGTCTGATGTTATTTACCTGCAAACAGAGCCACGTTGGCATGCTTGGGGTCATAAGGGCAGCGGGCCATTCCATTGACTGTCTCACCAACCATCTCTAGAGTATCTCCCTGCAGAAAAGACACACACACACACACACACACACACACACAAAGCATATAGAGTGTTAGTGTTAAGACTACACTGTGTGCACAATTATTAGGCAAGTCTGTATTTTGAGAATTCATTTTAATATGGAACAAATCCAGTGTTGTCAGTCAACCCAAAATATTAATAACCCTGAAACCTGAATGTGAGTGTAAACATTCTCAGGGGATAAATATGGGTGCACAATTAATAGGCAACTACTATTGTGCAGAATTAATTAAATGAAAAATTGAATTTTTCTTGTATTTCCCTTCTTTCTTTCTTTTCTACCTCACCTTGCCCCACATCTCTCCCTCCTTATTCCCCACCCCTCAGCGCTCTTTCTTCACTGGCCCTCCCTCTTTCATCTTCACTTCTCACTTTTCGCACTATACCTCTATTCTTTTACTCTCTCTCTTTCACACGCACACACACACACGTAATGTTTCATTAGCAGTGTGTAAATCTCTTTGTGTTTAACCACTTTGTCTCCATAGAGACACCTTCCTCATCCTCCTCATCCTCCTCACCTTTTAAAATCTTTTGTTTCTATCAGTTTATAACAAATCCTCTGACAGAAAAGTTGGGAAATCATCCGAGCTAATGCTTGCGTTGTTATGTCTCTTTGTTTAATATTTTACTAACTCTGTCAGGTGTTAATCATTATTGTAATTGGAGGGAAGGGGGATGCTGGGAAACAGCTCAGGTGAGATGTGTCTGGATGGGAGATGAAAGACGACGAGAAACTGTAAGCAATCGCAGTGTTTATTCACATGATGCAAGATTTCTACAGCCGAGGAACACACTCCAGACAGATAAAAGACACAAATGCTTGCACACACACACACACACACACACACACACACACACTAGGTGACTGACAATATCACTTCTTCAGGAATAACACAATAAGGCTTTAAAGTTGGTCATTTCCAAAGTTTCCCCTTTTAACCACGATGTAGTTGATGAACCAAGACTCGTTTATTGTCTGAAGTTTCTTTCTTTAGTTTTTCACTGGAGCTACCAGGCAGATGTGGCTCACAGGTAAGGCCTACATATACCGATCAGTACTGAGCAAACTTCAGGCTGCAGTCATCATGTACTAATGTCAAACTGCCCTTTTTCTTAAAGGCATGCAGCAAAAAACAACCACGTTATAAAGGAACTAAATTAAAAAAATGATGTGAGAGTAGAAAAAGTTGATGGTGATTAGTATTTATATGTTGAGTTACTGGCAGAATTAAAGCTGTATTTATCACAGTAGGTGAACTGCTCCCCAGACCGACTGTTAGCCACTTTAGGTGAAGGTTTGCTGCGGAGGTATAAAAAAGGAAAGTCTGTCTAAAGAAAAGCATTGCCGAAAGCAGCCTCTTATTCTAAAAAGCCAGCGTAGTATCATAACGAACGTTCTAATGTTGGGAACCTTTTGTACTATTTAGTGCACACTGTATATTTATTTGCTGGATTTAACATGCTGGAAAAACCAAGAATGAAATATAAAATGTTTTATATGCCAAATTATTATTATTTTTTAATTCAACCAAAAAATCTTCTCTAAAGAGGCTAAACACTCCTTATCATTATCATCAGGAATTTGTTTAAAAAAAAACCAAAACATTACAGATGATTTTCTCTTGTTAATGACAGGTTGTTGGGAATGGGCCTTATAGGTACAAGAAATATCAAAGCGGTATTGGGATTAATGCAAACTATTAGAGAACTACATTATAAAATATGCGAGCTATTATTCATTTTTACATATATTCATCAAGTGGATTTAGATATAAATGACATGGCAAAATGTGTACATTGTTAAACATGCCACATCTTGTTCAGTGCAAATTCTTCCAAAAAATTCAGTCGAAAAACAAACGACAAACAATTTTGCTTCTTAACATTTAATCACCCAAGTTAAAACTCCTTCCTCCATCCCTGCAAGAGCCCGTACACTCTGTTTTCTCATATTTCATTTTCCCACTGAGGCACCCTTGTGACATTTGAGTGGGTCCTAATTCATTTTTCCATGACCATTAAAGCTGAGCTGTATAAATGGTCTCTGACCTGATCACCTGCTTTATACTGTGCTTCATTCAAAAGAAATCTATAATGAAATCACAGCACGTGTGGGAGGGGCTAAATAGGTGGATATATGGAAATGATTTTCTAATGTCACAAATTCAGAATGGGCTGCAGCTTAATTTGAAAAAAATGACATTTTAAAACTTTTCAGTCTTTACGACACCCACCACTTTTATTAAGCCTCTTTTTTATATACCTGCACTGTTTGTACATCTGAGCCATTTACACCATAATTACAGTCATTGCTGCTTTTCTGCACTAATAAATAGTTGCACTATTTTTTATGCCAACATTCGTTTCACCGTATGTAGTTTACCAATTAGTATGTGTGGCTAATTCCACAATATCTTCTGTTGCTTTATTTGACTTATTTATGATCTTCATAACAGTATTACTATATATATTATATGTATAATATATATATTTTTCTATTCTCCCTCACCCACTCATATTCTTAGCTGCTTGTCCTGGGTAGGTTCGCTGGGCAGTGATGGAACCTATCGCAGCTCTCACAGGATAAAAGGTGGGGACACACTGGACAGGTTACCAGTCCATTGCAGGGCAAGCACACAGAAAAACACACACACACACACACACACACACACACACACACACACACACACACAGACACACAGACACACAGACACACAGACACACACACACACACACACACACACCTAGAAGGCAAGTTAGCATCTCCAATCCACCTAACATGCATGTCTTTGGACAATGGGATGATACCTGCTCAAGGGCACCTCAGGGCAACTTACTGGTCTGGGATTCGAACCCACGACCTTCTGATCCTGGGGTCCTGTCCCTAAGCACTAGCCCACCGCTGCTACATCCACTTCAGATCTCTCATTCAAAAAAAACATCACTCAGCTACATTTCTGATGGTAAAACCAGGTAAACTGTGTAAAAGTAATGGTTAAAATATCACTTTTAGAGAGCTCAGTTAGGCCTGAATGATGAATAGGTGGAGTCTGACGAACACCAGATTGCTCATTTAGCCTCTTAAAGAGGAACGTAGCACATTGAGGGTGTGTGTGGCAGAACAGAGAAGATATCAGCAGATAACTCTGAAAGCAGCAGCAATCAATAACACTTCAATCATTCATACTGATGATTCGGAGAGATAGGGCTCACAGGACAGACGGGTTGGGAATTTCCTTCAGACCGAGCATATGGGTGTGTGTAAGAGTTAAGATGTGTGTCTGAACCTATTTCAGGTTAAAGTGTGTGTCATAATTCCTTAATCTTCATATCTGCATGCATATCAAACATGTGTATTAGTGTGCATAAGTGTGTGTATAGATGCGAATATGAGGGTGTTGAAATTGAACTGTGTGTGTTAAACTCTCACCGTATAGTTTGCGCAGAGTGGATTAAAGGCATTTGTCCCGCAGATGAACAGTCCCCCTCGCCGACTTAGCAAGACCTTGATGTAGTTGCGACACTCGTCCTGAAAACGAAAAAAAGTCAAAGCACACGCTCAGAGAAAATGACAAGAAAACAACTACGCTGCACGAGAATGTTCCTACCTGCTTTTCTGTGATTGGACAAGCCTCACACTATTCAATTCAGTCTAATGAGGTTAGGCTGAAGTTTAGTTTCGCTACATAACATTAAGATTCCAGCGTATTCACTTCAGTCTTTCCAAATAAATAACATTACCAGCCGAAGCTGGTAAACCTGCTATGGGCCTGGCTGGTGATTATTAGCTCCCATGCATTCTTTATATATGTGTGTATCTTTCAAAAGGTTCTTCATAAAATTAGGCAGCAAAAACCATAAACAAAGAGAAAAAAAAAAAAAAAAAAAAGCTAATGGGTAGACTGTGTTCAAAGGCCACTTCAGGAGCAGGAAAAATAGGTGGGCTGTTTTATCTTTTTGCAAAAGTGAAAGAGTGTGAAAGAAGTGAAAGAGCTGCTTTTGCTAAATGCAAGCAGCCGATGTGATGAAGCAGGTGCTTAACTAATGGTTTTCCCCCCAAAGTTCCTGGGACATAACTCATGTCATCGCCATAGACATCAGTGATAGGTTGGATGAGTTCATGTCAAAAGTTTGCAGAGGTGAAAGCTAGCAGAACCTGTGCATGTTTAAATAAATTTACTGACTTCAGAGCAAACTGCATGAATACACTGCGCTGTCAGAGCTTTTAGACTCCTCGAATGTCGTCACATTTTTGTACATTTCAGCAATTCCCTATAAGAATTGTTCGCATCTGTACAAACAGTTAACTAGCACACGAGGCGGAGGGGTGCAGTGAGTCACACACCCGAGCTGCAGGCCGATTAAAGACACGTGTTTCAGAAGAGGCACCTGTGGAGGCTCAGGGGTGGGGGGTCAAATTAATACCCCTCCTCTTCTTTTACCCCCTGCAGACTGCACAGCCAGACTGGCACCATCTGACTGGCAGCCCAGTGTGGGGTATAAGTTACTGTACACCGAGGACATCAGAGAGAGAGAGAGAGAGAGAGAATTGTGTGAGACAAGGTGAGAACACTAAACACAGAGCCAAGTGACAGACACACACAAAGCAAAATGCATTGTTCAGATGAATTTCACAGTAATTACGTGTGTGTGTGTGTGTGTGTGTGTGTGTGTGTGTGTGTGTGTGTGTGTGTGTTCATAGGCATATGTACACGAGTGTGTGGGATGGTGGGTGACTACAGGGAAGATGCATTCCTCATTGCTATGCGTGTGTGTGTGTGTGTCTCTGTTGGTGTTCTGTTTAAGTGGACCCTGTATCTCCATGCATAAAAAAATGAGGAATGTGTTTTTGCTGCCAAAAACAGCCTGTAAATTCCTGCAGGAGTTCATGAGCCATCTAACAGTGCTATCACACACACACACACACACACACACACACACACACACACACACACACGCACGCACACACACACACAAACATGACTTTTGATTGGTCGTAATAACTACAAATTATTACAAAGTATCTACAGAATGTGTGTGTGCGTGTGTGTGTGTGTGTATAAATATACATATATATATATTTATACGACTCGAAACTTTTTTCCTTATAAGAGCATAGAGCCGGAGCTCATAGTCTTCAGCATCATCATCATCATCATCATCCCATTGCCACTCCATCTCCACTGCTACTCCCTCTTTTTACACTCATCTCTCACCTCATTTCTCTCCAGCTTTGTGTCCACACACACTGTTTATTGCTGTGTTCTAACCAAGCCTTCATCTGATGCTACCCACACCATCCTGCACTGACACAAATCAAACAGCAGTCATACACACGTTATGCCTTTTCTTTTTCACCTCAGGCGTACGGGTTTTATTAGCAAGACTGTTGTGTTCCTTCTTAAAAGAGCTTTTCGCTCCCCCTTTCCCTTCCTTCATTCTTATTGTTGATTTATTTATTTATTTATCGGGGCACTTTTAAAATATACATGTCCTTTCTCGCGCTTTCTTTCTCTCCTTCTCCTTCCGTCACTGTCTAACCTTCTGTCGTCTTCCTCTCGGTCAACCTTTCTCTTTAGTTAGCATTCCTCCTCTTTCTACTCCTCCCCCTCTCTGACCTTCTTTTTCAACACTTCTCCTGCTTGTTAATCTATCTCTTGTTCTCTTTCTCTGTCCTTCTTCTCTTTTTTTATCTTTCTTCCCCCCTCTCTCCCTCTCTCTCTCCTCTTCATATGTCCTCCATCTTAATCTTTCCATTCCTTTCTCTCCACCCACATTTTTAATCATTCCTTTTCATTCTCCCACTATCCCTCCTTCTGCCTTTATCCCTCCTTCACTTCCTCCCTCTGTCTGCTACACTCCTGAGGTGCAAGCCTAACCAGACAAAGCGCCACCTGTGCAATGTGTGTGTGTGTGTGTGTGTGTGTGTGTGTGTGTGTGAGACAGTGCCACCTTAACTATCACACTCACCTCTCACCGCCTGTGTTAAAAGCACTGAATTATTTATGCTTAGACCCAGATGAATTACCACAACCTGTGTGTGTGCGTGTGTGTGATCCAATGGGTTTAACATAAACAACCTTTCTCTCACACTGGCTTATCCCCCCTTTATCTCCCGCTGTCCATCCCCTCTCTCCTCTCCTTTTCTTTCTATCTCTCTCTTGTAAAACAGTGAGCAAAGACTATGTTTCCACAGGTATAAACCAAGCTATCAGTAATCACCATTTAGCATTAGGACTCAGACAACACTAATGAATAACTTTTGTTACAAAAATGCATTTTTATACTCTTCTTTTTAGTTTGTTTAAACCAGGCATTAGTTAGGCTTGGCAATCACTTATGCTTTTTGTTAAGGAAACCAGTCACGAGTTAATTTGTGATGTTTTTGGTGTTAAAACATTCATATTCTCCTCTTTCTTGGCAAATGAGATTTCCCCTGCACAGCTCCAGTCATGTCAAGTAGCCTGTTATCGTTTTGCTCCCACCCCTGCTCTTCACTGTGGTGTTCCTCGGATTGCATGCACAAACTCTTCTCCTCCTTTTCTCTCGGCTGCTCCCGTTAGGGGCTCCACGGCGGCACATCCTCTCCTTCAGCCAGCAGTAGCCCACTTTCAATCTGCACCCTGCTGGTTAATAGTACTGGACCTTCAGCGATCCGGTATGGAAATGTGGATCATCTGCATATTGATTTGCCAAACATTTTACATCGGATGCCCTTCCTGACAGAAACCATTTCATTTATCCAGGACCGCATAGAAATTCCCCTAGTGTCTGAGGCTTTCTCCATATAATGTATATATAATATAATGGCTGGAATCACTGCCAAAGACATCTATTTTTAATATTTTCAGTATTTATTATTAGATGTTGCATCACAGTGAGAAGGTCCTGGATTTAATACCAGGTCCTTTCTGTGTGGAGTTTACGTGTTCTCCCTATATATATATATATATATATGTACTGTGCAAAGGTTTTCAAAAATGAAAGTGTTAATAATTTATTTTCATCAATCAACAAAATGCCATGAATGAACAAAAGAGAAATCTAAATCAAATCAATATTTGGTGTGACCACCCTTTGCCTTCAAAACAGCATCAGTTCTTCTAGGTACACTTGCACACAGTGTTTGAAGGAACTCTGCTGGTAGGTTGTTCCAAACATGACTGTGTTTCAACCTCCGTGTGACATTGATGATCATCAGCACCTGTTTGGTAAAACTGGTTGATCACACACCGACTATAATCCTACAAAATCCCTGACTTTGTAGGCAAAAGGTAGTAACACCAAATATTGGTTTGATTTAGATTTTTCTTTTGTTCGCTCACTTTGCATTTTGTAAATTGATAAAAATAAACAATCATTATTTATATTTCTGAAAGCATTCTTTGTTAACAGCATTCACTGTTCTTTTTAATGTTGTGAGCTGTGTTTCGTTTGGTCCCTGCTGTCATCGGCCTCAGGAGTAAACAACCCAAAGTGTCCACAGTTAGCACCCTTAACCAAGGTAGCCTCACCTGCTAACTAACAGACAAATCTGCGAGCGTGCATTTCAGTGTTGACGAAAACCAACATGCAAATTTACAGACAAAGGAAAAAGAAGAATAAAAACAACAAATAAGCAGACAGTGAGAATGCAGGGATGTGCTATTGTGTGTGCATGTGTGAATGTGTGAGAGCGACAGTAATAAAAGCACCTGCTTGCAATGAAACCGCCTCATTATTGGCGAAACAATCTGGCTAAGTGCTGCCCATAGTGCGTCTGGTTTTAAAACCCTGTGAGATATTCCTTTGTTTGGACAGTAGATGGGCGCTCACGACTGGCATTGAGCCGACTAATGGAAACCTGATGTACGATGTGTGTGTGTGTGTGTGTGTGTGCGCGCGCCCAACGTTAGGCCAGACAAGGACGGAGTCAAGAGTGGGAATTTCTCATCCAATTACAGCTGTGTGTGTTCTTGTGCGTGTGTGTGTGTGTGTGTGTTTGTGTGTGTGTGTGTGTGTGAGAGAGAGAGTGTGTGTGAGTGCCTGTGTGTGTGGTCAGCCATGCAGAAACATTTAATTACTAAAAACCAATTACGTGAGTGGCAAATATATCAGCAGTGACTAAATACACAGGAAGGATCACAGGGGACAAGGGTGTATTTCTATGTGTGTGTGTGTGTTTGTGCGTACCAATGTGTGTTTGTACCAGTGTGTGTACGTGTGTACATGTGTCTGATATGATGTGTTCCATTTTTCTTTGTGTGACTTCTCATAGTGGCAAACCCATTAAACACACACTGGAAATGTCCCCGCCTCTCTTTCCCTCCCTCACTCTTATTTTCTAGCCTTTCATCAGCGGTGACCAAATCTTGGATAGAAATCTTTGGATGGTTGACCACCGTTGCAGTGTCACTGACGTGTGTAAAAACTCTACGGTGTCTGTTACACTCACACACACTATCCTGTCAGAGTCACCGCTGCGCTGAAAATCATCCCTCACCCAATTATGGGAACTTTACGGTCTGTTCAGACATGGTGGGTTTAGACTCATTGTCATGAACCCTGCAATCTCTGGTTCGTTTGAACAAATGAGACTGTTGCTGTTCCCCCTTGAGCCAGTCCGTTTCGGTCCATCTCCAAAAGAACGGTTCGGTTCATTTGAAGTATTAACACAACACAGACCAAAAACAGAATGAATCACTGTTTCCTCTCAGCAGACGTGCTTTGCTATGAATTTCTGGCATCATGTGCATGCGTTTTATCATCTCGGAATTCGGTCTGAACTCTAGAACAGACTGTTTCTGTTTAGACTGAACCTAAGACATGTCAAAATACTAGTACTATACTTATATCAATGCGACTGTATTATGTAATATTGGGCTTTGTAAAAGTAGGGAGTCCTTGGCTGTGTTTTTATGGGACTTCTTGAAATTGTGAGAAAATCCTGTGGTGGTGATGGCCTAGTGGTAGGATATTAGACTATAGTGCAACAGGTCTCAGGTTCAAATCCCACCTCCAGCCCCACCTCCAGCCCCACCACCACTGGGTTCCTGAGCAAGACCTTTAACCCCAAGCTGCTCCTGGGAGACTTTCCCTGTAATTAGGAAATGGAATTCTCTCTGGACAAGAGCGTCAGCTGAATGCTGTTTATTTAAATTTAAATCTCAGTAAAGCATTGCCTGTCATGTCACATTTCTCTACGGAATCACAAGTCGGGGGAAAGCAACATGCGTAAAGGTGTCACAAAATCTGGCCAATCGGTTGTGACTTTTATCTCTACAACCTTTTTTCACCTTTATATTCAGAGTTAAACATGTCTGTGAACTCTTAGCAGACCAGAAATAGACAAGTACATGTGGTAAAGCATGAATGAAGCTGAAATCTGTAATCGCACACGTTTATAATAGATCTTGAAGGTGGAACTTGAAAAGTTCAGAGTGAGTGGAACTACCGGAGGCGTTTTTTTATAAAGTGGCCAGCCAGTAGAGATATAAGGCAAGGGTTTCTAAAAACGTGGACATTCAATAAAAGGATGATTGTGTTGCTAATAAAGTGGACAGCCAGTTGAAGTATAAAAGAAGGGGTTTCTAATAAAGTGGCCGAGTTAATTCAACACAAATCTGTGTTTATGTTCACTGAACTAAAGATTTCAAAGCCTATAGGTTAGGTTCCATGAATTAAAATACTATTTTTTTTTTTCAGTGAAGGTAGATTTTTTTTAATAAGTGGCCAGTGAATGGAAAAATATGTTTCGGGGTTCTATTAAAATGACCAGTGGGTTGTAGTACTAATCAGTAAGGAGGTTTAGATGATCAAATTACATTTCGATTTCCTGTCTCAGTCCTTTGTAAGTCTTTGCAATTTCCCCTGCGGGTGAACAGGTGGGCCAGTGTTCGTCTCCTCACCCCCTTTACTCATCGTGCTTTTGGCTGCAGGTTTAACTATATTCAGGGTCAGGTGTTAGTCGTGGTGTTAAATTTCTGTCTCTCCCTCTTTCATGTCCTAAAGGGGATGCGCCAATTCATCCCTCACCCATTTTCTTATACAACGCTCAGTAAAAGAGCAGCCAGATAAAGGCCACCACTGCAGAAAAAGAAGCATAAAAGAAATGGGTGTGTGAGAAATATGGCTTTGTGTGTGTGTGTGTTTGTGTATATGTTCTCTTACCTCATGCTTGCCCTTCATCCTGCAAATCCTGATATCATTCTTATTTGAGTCCCATGTCCTTTTCTGCAACACACACACACACGCACACATGCACGCACACTTACTCAGTAATTACATTCCACCAACTTTACATATTTTATTTTTCTCTTATTTAACCTCACTTTACTTTAATGCCTGCAGTTTATTTTACCTTACTGTAGAACATCTCATCCCCCGCTACGTTGTCCAGCTCCACACGGAAAAGGTCATCCCTGACACACACACAGAAACACAGAATTACAGGAATTTAGTAACATATAATTAGTGTACATTCCAGTTCAGCATTAATTCCCCAGTCTACAAAGAGCCACATCTACAAACCTTGAAGAAAAAGATTTTACATCCACATTATCTTTTAATCCAGTGTTTCCCAACTGCTTTTGGGAATCACTGCACATTGCAGTGTTTACACAACCACTTTCTTCCACAAAGACTTGCTAATAAGCTGAATAGTTGAATCCGGTGCGTTCGGAGCCTGAACAACACTTAAATGTGCAGGGGGCTTCCTGGAAGCCTGACATTTCACCTGACATAGATACAATGTCCACTTGGTTTACACAGAGACAATAAATATATAATAAATATATTCTGTATACTCTTTGCATTGTATTTTATATAAATTTATATATAATAATAAAGTTTTGGGAGAATTAGCCAATAAAGTGGTTCTGCTAAAAGTAATTTTGGACACCAACGTCTTTGTTATAAGCTGACTGGTTACATTTTAAAAAGTACAGAACAACACAACAGTAGCTTCCTGAAAAAGAGCTCTTTTGATGCAGCATGAACAAATTGGTTCATGCAAATCTTAGAAAATGGCAACTTCTTGAGTGGCCTGGCCTCGTCATTGAACGAAAATGACAAACAGTCTTCTAACCCCTCTAAATGATACACATGCTTCCAAAAGGCCAATTCTAGAGCAGCCAGATAGACCTCGTTACCAAGCAATTCACTCGAGCTCCAGAGAAATCAGGCTAATGAGCTGCCAATCCACCCGCTTTGTTCATAAACACTCAAACAACACACATAGTTAATGTGAACTAGAGTGCAAACAAATGTCCACTGGATGTCTGACTGCTATTTTAGGAGGGGATGGACCGTCTGAACATTTGCCCCTCAAACTAACTTTTAAAAAAAAATGTAATTACATAATTTATTCCATTTTGTTTTGAAAGGTTCCACTTCTGATGATAATAAAGTATATCCAATTAAACTTACATACCGAAATGTGCTCAAGGTTAAAGGTTAAATCTGCTCTTTCCAGCAAACTTTATTTCACTGAACCAATGGTATGGTAGAAAATGAATATAAAATTAGTTTTACTTTTGCTATCACCAGAGATAGCGAAAAGAGTAAATTAACAGCTTTGTGGCAGTATGACTATATACTGTAACGGTGGCGGGGTGCAGGGAGGACGCCAACGCTGAGCCAGGAGTTCGGATCAAAACCCTTTATTAACTATATTTACAAAAACAAGAAACAAGGACTGCAGTCCTAACTAAAACAAGGGAACTGCAGCCTAAACCAAGATACCCAGATGACCAAACACAAAACCACCATAAAGTGTAGGCAGAGCCTAACAAATGAGCCGCGCTCTGTTCTGACTCATCGGGGCTTAAATAGTCAGCCCCAATGAAACACACCTGTGCCTTCATTAGCTCAGGTGTGTTCAGTCAGAACAGAGCACCCTCTATCGTGCACAAAACACCTCATCTGTGACAGAATCCCCCCCCAAAAGGCGCGGCTCCCGAAGCGCAAAAACATAGGCGAACACCTGGGGGGAGGTCAAGAACAAAAAACACTCTACAAAAGTCTCTTTTAGGGGCATATGGTCAGGTCCACAAAACAAGTTCTATACAAAGGACCCCTGACCAGCCATGTCCAGGCACTGGAGGTGGCGAGGGGAATCCTAGAAGTTCAGTCCACTTCTTTAGGGTCAAGTCCAGGCAACAGTTAGAGTCACTGGAGGAATCGCCCGATTCAGTGGAACGCCTCGCCTTGGCGGAACTTGAAAGAGAGCTAAACACAGATTTTAAAGGGTTCAAAGAGGAAGTCTCTCTCACATAGTCCGAACTCTGTTTCCAACCCCTGCCATCCTTGTTCTTCACGTCTCTCATCACAGAATCTACAGTGCAGAAGCTGTCGTTCGCTTTCTTGAACTGAGACAGGTCATTGCTGATGTCTTTAGGCTCCTTCCTCTTCTTGATCATATTCCCCTGCTGCTTGGAGCCCAGTGAGGCAACGTCCCAGCTCCTGGTTCCACTATGAGAAGTTTCACATGGACTCCTCCACAAGCCACCTTGTTCTGAGCCTGTTGCATTGTGAGGGTGAACTAAATGTAGGGAGTCATCATGCAGCTGGTCAATCTCTGGAATCTTTCCCTGCTTCTCCATCAGACTGTTCTTCAGCTGCTCCGCTCTGGCTTCAACCACCAGGGTCCCAGCATGCACTGGTGTCTGTGGAGTGAGTCGAGATTCGAAGATCGCCAATCTTGCTTCCATACCCCTGACCTGCTTCTCCAGCTCACTGAGCTTACTGGCCTCACTTTGGGCTTCTCTCAGTTCAGCCTGCAGAGCAACGTTGTGGTCCTGCACCCATCTCAGCTCTGCTCTGGTCTGATTCAGTTGTTCTTCCATAGTGGCTATTTTAGCTTCCAGCTTCTCCTGAATGGTTGGAGTCTCAACTTTCCTCGTTGTCTGGCAGACAGTTAGGTTCCTCTGCTCATCCGTTCTCTCCAGCCTTTCTCTTTGGACAGCCGTCACAGCGTGCAGCTTTATTCTAGAGACATCTCTCCCTTCTCTGATTTTCGCGCTCTTTCCTTGAAGCTCACCTTTGTCTTGAGCCAGAGCTTTTCTTTCTGTTTCCATGGCTTCAATCTCCCTTTGGCAACTGGACAAGAGTCCTTTGGTCCTCTCCAGCTGAGGAAGCAGATAGGTGATCCTTTCCTTGTGTTTCAACCCTTTGTTCGTGACTGAGGCATTCACCTGTAGCATCGAGGCTTCTTTCGCCATCAACTGCTGGTAGAGCTCTGTCAGCAACTCCTCCTGTTCAGTGATCTGAACGATCATGCAGCTGATCTGTTCATCTCTGAGGTGAGATTGGATTGCCCTTGCAGCTCTGATCTGTTTGGCCAGATCCCTTGCCTGCTTTCCTCTGAATGACTTTTGCAAGCAAATTGCAGCATGTCTGAACAGCTGGTACCTCTGCATTTGTTGATGCCCAAGCTGAAGAACACTTGTTGCCCAGCACTGCTTCTTGAAAACCAATCTTTGCTGGTGCATTCTTACTACAGCCTGAATCATGGTGGCAGCTTTGTGCATTGCAGCAACATTCTTTCGAACAGAAAAACCCCTAAAAGCTGCCTGGATGCATATCACTGACCTTCTCAATACCTGGAATCTCTCTTGCTCAAATTTACCCTTAGTGTAGGACCTAAAATGTCTTTGAATGATGATGGCTGACACCCTTATGGCCTGGTACTTTACTACCTCCCGGTGTCTTCTAAATGCAACCTGAATCATGGTGGCAGCTTTGTGCATTGCAGCAACATTCTTTCGAACAGAATAACCCCTAAAAGCTGCCTGGATGCATATCACTGCCTTTCTCAACACCTGGAGTTTCTCACGTTCAAATTTACCCTTAATGTAGGACCTATAATGTCTTTGAATGATGATGGCTGACACCCTTATGGCCTGGTACTTAACTACCTCCCGGTGTCCTCTGAACGCAGCCTGAATCAGGGAAGCTGCCTGATGTTGCAGGATCACCTCCCTTCTGACCCTCTGACCTCTGAGGCAGGCTTGCAGGAACATGGCAGCAGAGCGCAATTTCAAGAATTCCTCCCTCTGCTTTCTGGCTTCAAGTGTGGAGCGATACCTAAGCTGAATTGCAACAGCAGCATGTTTGATGCATACATATCGTGTCCGAGCACAGTGAGCCCTGTAAGCACATTGTACCACAGTTGCAGCCTGGCGCTTCTGTTTCAGAGTCTGTCTGGTCTTCATCCCTCTGAATGCGGCTTGCAGAACAACAGCAGCCATCTTTTTCTCCTTCAAAGACTTCATTTCTTGCTTCATCATCTTATTAGCACGGTAATATCGCTGAACAGTGCTGGCTGCCCACAGTAGCTTCAGGTAGTACTTTCTGCTCAAATGCTTCCTCACCTGCGCTTGAATGGTTACTGCAGCCTCATGTTCAATTTTCCTCTGCACCCGAACTTTCATTCTAAAGTTCCCACTAACCTGGAGCTGCTCCTTCTCGGCTTTCTGTGCAGTGGATGGCTTAGTGATGCGGGGTTTGGGGGTCGACTCCTTGATGCCGCTCTCCTTGCTGTGAAGGGCTTCCTTGGTCGACCTCCCCAGTTGCCCGATGCAGGAATCGGTCTCTGCTGTCTCCCTGCTCTCTGTGTCAGGAACGGCCTTCTTTGCCACTGCCTCGCTTCTTCTGTTGCGGGCGGACTTCTTTGCCTTCCTCTTGTGTTTACGGTTGCAGGAAGCGTTTATTTCCACCGTTTTGCTGTTATTCGCGCTGGCTGTGTTCACCGCTGTATTCTCACGTTGAGCTGCGCAGAACGTCACATTTACCGTAACGCCTCCATTAGCTGCGCATGAAGAATCCGTTACCGTAACGCCTCCATTAGCTGCGCATGAGGAATCCTTTACCGTAACGCCTCCATTAGCTGCGCAAGAAGAATTCTTTACCGTAGCTCCTCCATTAGCTGCGCAGTGAGACGTCTTTACCGTGGCTCCTCTATCAGCTGCACGGGGCACGTTTTCCGCTGGCGGATCACGGTGATTGTCGCGCGGTGCTTTCGCCGCTGAATCTCCGTGTTGAACAGCGCAGGGCGGCTCCACTATCAGCGTTCCGCTTTGAATGACGTAGGGCTCGTTGACTGTCGCCCTTCCGCGGTGCGTGACGCCTGTCGTCAACGAGGCCCCGCCTTCCATGTCGCGTGCGGAAAAACACACATGGTTCAGCGTATGGAGGTAGCACTGGGTGTTCGCAGCTAGAGCGACCAGCTTCTGCAGCAGGAAGTCAAACCAGTCCGCGCCTACCTCGGGACCCAGGCGGCTGACGAGCGGGATATCTGACGTCAGCCGCGTCAGACGTTTCTGGAGTTCCCTGGCGGTGGCCGCCGGCGTACGTCGTACCCAATCCTCGCCCTCCAATTCCTCACGGAGGTCCACGGACTCAACGAACGCCGGCATCCTCGTCTCCCAGGTTCCAATAAACTCTAACGTCTTCTTGATCACGGCTGCATTCGTGCGCAACACCCGCTCATGATCGCACTCCTGACTCGCGACGTCCAGGTACTGGCGGCTCATTCTGTAACGGTGGCGGGGTGCAGGGAGGACGCCAACGCTGAGCCAGGAGTTCGGATCAAAACCCTTTATTAACTATATTTACAAAAACAAGAAACAAGGACTGCAGTCCTAACTAAAACAAGGGAACTGCAGCCTAAACCAAGATACCCAGATGACCAAACACAAAACCACCATAAAGTGTAGGCAGAGCCTAACAAATGAGCCGCGCTCTGTTCTGACTCATCGGGGCTTAAATAGTCAGCCCCAATGATGCACACCTGTGCCTTCATTAGCTCAGGTGTGTTCAGTCAGAACAGAGCGCCCTCTATCGTGCACAAAACACCTCATCTGTGACATATACTTCCAAAGCCTGAAAATGTGCAATGGTTTAACGGGGCAGTGGTGGCCTAGTGATTAGAGACTACGGCCCAAAATTGGAAGGTTGCTGGTTCGAGTCTCAGACCAGTAGTTTCCAGGGGTACACTTGACCATCACTGCTCCCTAGGCCCCCCTTCTGCATGGTGTGTATGGGTAAAATGCAGAAGTAGCATTCTGCTATGCTGTGCTTTGTATTCACAATGACAAATAGTCCCTTTCACTTTTGCAGCTAAATCTACTGTAATTATTCTGTATCTACCAGCACTTATTCAGCATCTTCCATAAGTTATTTACTTATGATTTAGTTATGGCTATGAATTCGAGACTGAATTCTATTCTTAAGCCAACACACCCTAGTATAATCATTCTTGATCATATTCTTTTTCTCAGGCTTACATTTTAAATCACTCTAGCCGCCAGTCCTGCCAATCTCACACCATACTCATTGTTCCTGCTGGCGATTTTCCTGCACATATGCCATAATGAGACAACTGTTTGCAAAGCCAAGTAACCACAAAGGACGCCCTAGTGGGTGTTCGAACTTGTTTTCTTGTGTGTCCTGATATAACATGCAGATGCAGTCTGAAGGAGCGAAATTCTCACTCCTTCATCTCAGAAATGAACACGATCAGCGATTTAATCAGCTCGCTCTTCTTGCATTCATAAACGTGCCCCCGCAGCCTTCATGCCGGCCCTTTGTGACCAAGGCTTATGAGATAATACCCAGCATTCTGTGCTCTCTTGCTCTCTTTCTCTCTCTCTTTCTCTCTCTCTCTCTCTCGGCTGTGAAAGTACCTATTTAAGTCGTGAGTTAGAGCCAAAGCCTTAAACAGCAGCAAAGTAAAAAGCTTATGATTCCAAATCTTATGTAGGACAGCATCCTGCAGGGGAAAAAATAGCAGCTCAGCGGATCCTTCCTGAGTACTCCGTCTCTCTCGCTCTCTCGCTCTCTCCCTCTCTCTCTCCCCCTCCGTCTCTATATTTCTTGTTAGTTTTTAGAATATAGTATTGTGTAAATCTGAACTTGTCCTCTTGCTGTATTGATTTTTTTAGCTCTGTAATCTCTGAGCAGCTGGGCTGGAACAAGCCAAAGCTTTGAGAAACTTATCAGGACAGGCAAATTGATCCGAATTGAACTGAACGCACTTTATTGTTTTTTAGTGGGAATTCTGACTTTGGACTCTCTTTCCCATCTTGAATGGATGATAATCAAAGAAAAAAAGAAACACTAAAAAGGTTTTCTGTATAAAACATTCTCTTTCATTCGAGTAATCATGCATCAAACACACACTGCTTGAAGTAAATGGAAAAAAAACAAGTGAATTGAAAAAGTAAAAACACTGACTGTGCTGGATGGTAGTCTTAGGCACCAAAACTATTCATCAGAAACATTTAAAAAGTAAAATAAAAAATAATATGCTCCTTTAAAAAGGCAACAGATACTGTGAGCTGGTTAGAAGAGGTTTGATTTCAAGTTTTTCTTTTATGCCCCCAGCCATCACATTACTTTAATCACTTCCATCATTACAGCACTAGAATTAACATTATAAAGGGCCAAACCAGTTAAGATTTCAACAAATATTCTGGGCTGCAAATTTGGAAAATTAATAATTTAATGAGCTTTTATTCCATTTTGGATCATTTTATTGGTCCATTCAAACTGACATGCTCACACAACATCAAGTCAGCCAATCTTTTCTCTTTTATAAAATACAGCTTTCTTGTATAAAAATACAAAGTATAAAATACAAAGTTTGTGCTGTCAGATTAACCGCAAAAAGATGTTTTAGGACACATTTATGCTTTATATATATGCTTTATATAAACATATATATGTATATATATGTATGTATGTGTGTGTGTGGGGTTGGGGGGTTGCGTGCATGCGTGTGCATGTGTGCACATATGCATTTGTAAATGCATGTCTGGCCTCTCCATAGACGTCTGACCGGTGCTGATTATAAATTATTCAGCTGTTCTGAGCATGGTGTATTACGACAAATTCCCCTTCAGCTCTCCCCTGGTCTCTGAGTGGCCATGGGTGAGATTACCATACGCTTACAAACTAGACACACACACACACAGACCACGCTCACACACTACACTACACACTCCCACTCTGCCACACACCAGCCCTTTAATTACCGCACTAGGCTACGAGTGTGGAGGTCATTTTTGTTCCTCTATATTAACATATGAAAATGTAAGCAGGCTCAGGGCCAAAGGCTTTGAGTTTAAAGACAGAAAGACTGCAGGCTGGAGCTTAACTCTTCCTTTATCTCCTCTTCAATCCCTCTATCCTTCATCCCCCGCTCCTCCAGTTTCTGTCTTCTTTTGTTCGTCTTTATCTCTCACAACATAACAGTAAACAGCTTTATTCACTCTTTGCAGGGTTGCTTAACATTTTTGTGTGTGGGGGAGGGGGGGGGGTTCTTCATTTGGTAGTCATATACAGTGCAGTGCTTTGTACATGTTTCTATGATGAGCTTTTTCCTCTTTGTATAGTAATACATAGTAACAATAGTTTGTATAAAAATCCATTATTACTTAGCACTATTACTATTAAAGTAAATTTGCAAGGTATTTTTTTGGTGTGGTATCTTATGGTACACTGTATTTTCAACACTGCAATGGGATATATCCTTCCCATCATGCAGCTAGCATTTTGCCTTTTTTTTTTCACTTTTTTTTTATGAATCTAACTGATCTGCACTGTTTATTGTCCCCTTTTATTGTTATCTGTTCACTTGCCTACTATGTGAAATAGAGCGTGGACAATATGTTTTGAACAAATCAATGTTTTTCTCAGTAAATATATTTCAACTGGGGCTACTGACATGAAATCTACACCAGATGTTGGTAAAAACCCAGGTAATCCACACATACAAAACAAATAAGATCATAAACTAAGTCATGTGTAGTAAAGTGGAATGACACAGGGAATAAGTACTGACCACATGAAAAGGAGGAAACCTACTGAAACCTACTGAAATTTTTCCATATTTAGAAACCAATCCTGACACTCTATCATTCCAAATTAATATCAGCTAGTTTATTCCTAATTGACGGCCTATAAAAAGGTTTCTCATTACCAAGTTATCACATGGGGTGGTCCATTATTTAGGGAGTTGCCCCGGATCGGAAGATTGTGGGTTCGATTCCCTGACCAGTAGATTGCCCTGAGGTACCCTTGAGCAAGGTACCGTCCCAGTCACTGCTCCCCAGGCACTTTCAATAGCTGCCCCCTGCTGCATGTGTGTGTATGGGTGAAAAGCAGAGGCTGAATTTTGTTGTATTGTGCTGTGCTGCATTTCACAATGACAAGAATAGTCACTTTCACTTTCACACAAGTAGTATCTCATGATGGGTACAAGCAAAGAGCTCTCTCAAGACCTTTGCAAGCTTATTGTTGCAAAACATACTGACAGCATTGGTTACAGGCGTATTTCTAAGCTTCTGAATGTTCCAGTGAGCACCATTGGGGCTATAATCCGGAAGTGGAAAGAACATCATTTCACCATAATCCCCACTCAACCAGGTGCTTCTCGCAAGATTTCTGACGGAGTCAAAAGAATAACCAGAAGAGTTGTTCAAGAGCTAAGGACCACTCGTGGAGAGCTTCAGAAAGACCTGGAATTAGCATGTACAGTTGTTTCAAAGAAAATAATAAGGAATGCACTAACTAACATGGCCTCGATGCACAATCATCAGAAGACTCCACTGCTGAAGAAAAGGCATGTAGAAGCTCCTTTAAAGTTTGCTGCACAACATTTGGACAAGCCGAGGAAATACTGAGAGGATATACTCTAGTCAGATGAGTTTGGAGGAAAAATGGCACTGCAAATCATCCCAGAAACACCATGCCAACAGTGAAGTTTGGAAGTAAAACATGGTGTGGAGCTGTTTTTCAGCATATGGTACTGACAGACTTTATATAATTGATGGAAGGAGGAATGGAGAAGTGTACCGGGACATTCTTCATAAAAATCTGCAGCCATCTACCAGGATGCTGAAGATGAAATAAGGGTGGACATTTCAGCAAGACAATAATCCCAAACACCAAGGAAACTCAACTGGTTTCAGAGAAAAAAAAAATAAAGCTGCTAGAATGGCCCAGCCAATCACCAAACTTGAATCCAAATGAAAATCTATAGAAAGAACTAAATCAGAGTTCATAGAAGAGTCTCCAGGAACCTTCAAGATTTGCAAACTGTTTGTGTGGATGAATGGGCCAAAATCACACCTAAGCAATACAGATGACAATTTTCTCCATACAGGAGGCGTAGCTGTTATTACCAACAATTATAATTATTAAATACATTTTAGTAAGTGTGTTTAATACTTATTCCCTGTGCCATTCCACTTTATGGCACATAACTTAATTTGTGGATTACTGCTTATTTCTTAGCATATGTGGATTACTTGGGTTGTAATCTGGCATAATCTGGTCATGTTAGTAATCTTTCATGTCAGTAGCCCCATTAAAAATATATTTACTGAGAAAAATGTTGGCGTGTTCAATACTTATTTTCCCTGCCATACATCCCTTTCTTAAAGCCCATTCTGTATGTTATCTCTATAGTGCTCTGCTGTAGTACAAAGGTTTCGTTGCATTTTTCTTTTTTTTAAAACTGCTTTTCCCAGTTGTTTAGTAATTGGCAGTGTATTTCCTGCTTGTTTAAGGTTAAATCCTGCAGCTCTGCTCCTCTCTGCCAAAGTTCATCAGCCCTTAATGTGACGGGCAGCAGCAGGCAGGGGCTGCTGGGGGATTTTTGGAGGGGGGTCGTGGGCTCTGGGAGCTGAGGCTGTAGTTAACATCAGGTTAAAGAGGTGACAGCTCAGACAGAAAGAGTGCTGTGTTTCTGAGGCCATGGCATTGATTAGTGAGCCCCCACAGGCTATAAGCTGAGAAAAGGAGGCATTTGTGTGTATGTTGGTGCATATATGAGTGTGTGTAATGATTTGTGTATAAATTGTGTGTAGTAATTCAATAATTAAAAAAAATCTATATATATATATATACACACATACATACATATATATATATATATATATATATATATATACACATGTATATATATATATATATATATATATATATATATATATATATATATATATATATATATATATATATATATATATGTATGTATGTATGTATGTATGTGTGTATGTATGTGTGTATGTATTGTATGTATGTGTGTATATATATATAGATTTTTTTTTTTTTTTTAATAATTGTATATAGAAAGACAGACACTAACGATGGATGGATGGATGGATGGATGGATGGATGGATGGATGGATAGATGGATGGATCCACCACCATGTTTTACTGTAGGTGAAGCCCAGCGCCTTGTTTTCTTCACACACATCTTGGGAAATTGAGGCCTGATAGTTCAGTCTTTGTTTTATCAGATGAGAGAATTTGCTTCTCATGGTCTCAGAGCTGTCTGGCAAAATCCCAGTGGACTGTCAGTGGACTGTTAGTGAGAAATGGCTTCCGCCTGGCCACTCTACCATGAGGCTTGACTGCTGGAGTGTTGCACTGAATTGTTATCTCCCTGTAAGTTTCTCCCATCTCCCCAAATGAGAGAGAGGGGTATAAAGCGCCCAGCATTGTTCTCTGAAGCGATGGAACTCCACCCCAAGCACTTCAGATGAATTGTGTTTGTGATCCAGAACTAATCATCCAACATCAGTGCCTAACCTCACTAACACTCTTGTAGCTGAATGCAAACAAATCCTCACAGCCAGGTTCCGATGTTCAGTGTTGCCTGAAGAGCAGAGGCCAACACTGCAGCAAATCAGGTGCAAAATTCTTAATAATTTCAGAAGAGCATTTCCCAGACAGGCACAGAGTCTAGATTTGGGGAAATTTAATTCCTGTCTGAACTTACTGTGTACATTGTCTTGTAGCCTGACAAGAGCAGAATGCTTGACTTTGATGATCTCACAGGTCCTTTTCTCTCTCTGAGGTCCTGTCTGACCTTGGTGACCTTCTGTGAACCTTAGGTGATAGGTCTGGGCGGCAATGTGTTGAGTTTCACTCCTGTGCCTAATTGAAATAACTGACCTCCCAGGAAAAGACGTGACCTGACCAGGCCAAGACATGATTGGTTGGCAGTAAGATTAATGTCATGTCCTGAAGGTGTAAGAAACTTTCTTTATTAACAAAAGGCCAAAAAGAAGCCTGGTGTTTGATAAATTTATTTATGAATGTTCCGTTTCTACAGGCAGTTTGCAAAGTTGCAACAAAGTTAATGTAGCTTATCATGGGTATAAACAGCAGCAGTAATTAATCTCGCTCTGTGGGAACAGAGATTTTTAACATCCACCCCTCCCACTATGTGCATATGGAAGGGAAGGTATTTGATGGATCTGTTGGAAAATTGTTGTTCCGTGTACAGTGCTGTTTTTCTGAGAGAAAAAAAAAAGTCTGTTTTTGACTTTTTTAGGATTTCAAAGACTCGTTGTTGCAGAAGTGCAGTGATGTACTTTTTGAATACTTGTTAAAAGCAACGTCATATTTCTTAAGGTTTAAATAAGCATCTTCTACGCCCCTCTTGCCTTCGCCCCTTCTCCTTAGATTCCTTTTTCCCAACACTCTTCCAGCATTGTTTTCCTTTCACTTTTCTCTTTCTGCCTTTTTAAAAAAACGTTTTCATCTTTCTCCCTGTCCCTCTCTTTCCAACCTTCCCTCTCTCAATCCCTTTTCACAGCCCCTTCTCTTCTTCTTTTCTGGCTACCCCTTTTTTCTGTCTTTACTTCTCTTTTGATCTCTGCCTCTCTCCTTCTCTGGCTTGCTTTCTTGCTCTCTTTATTTCTGCCTCTCTATCCCTTTTTCTCTCTAAATCTCTCTTCTCCATCAAATTATTTTGCCTTTCTGTCTGTTCTCTTTTTTGTCGTCTCTCTTCTTCCTCATCTCTTTTTCTTTCAGTCCCCTCTTGCTTTCTGCCTCTCTCTAAAATTTAACTTTACACTTTCTCTCTGTCTCTTTCTCCAACCTTCTCTCTCTCTCTCTCTCTCTCTCTCTCTCAATCTCCTTCCCCAGCCCCACCTCTCTTTCTATCTGTCTCCCCCTTCAATTCTTTTTCTCTCTCTCTCTTTGTCAGTATCCTCTTCTAGCTTTCGTTCTTGCTCTCTATCCTTCATCTCTCAATCTCTCTTCCCCATACACATATCTTTCTATTTACTAGCCATTCTTTTTGTGCCTTTTTTCTTTCTCTCTCAGTCTCTCTCCCTGTATTTCTGTTTTTTCTTCTGTCCCCTTTCTACCTCAATTTTTTCCCTCTGTGTCGCCCTCAAACTCTCCCCTTCTCTCTCTGTTCTGTCTCTCCTTCACCCACACTCACAACCCTTGAATCTGCATTCAATGAAAATCTCCTTTTACAGATACAGTTTATTGTCAGCTGGGATTAGTGGGATATCTACAGTAACACACTCAGATTTGAACCCTCTACTGTTTCCTCTTCACTGGGTTCTGAAGGGTTCAAACAGTTTGTCACACACTCACATGGCTCTGGTTAGTGCTTTTATGTTTTTATCCCAGACTGACTGACCCTGCCAGAATGTGTATTTGGCGTCTTTTTTTTATGGTTCGGAAGCTCAGGTTGAGTAGCTGGGCTGGGTGAAGGGGCTATATTCAGGCCGATTTATTAACAGCGTCCGGATTTTCCCTGACCATTGAAAGGCCACAGGGTGGGTCATTTCCTGACACAGTGGGAGGTTCCTTATTAAAAGTGGACTTCACTAAAGACTGAGTAACTGTTACTGGGTGTATGTTTATATGTGTGTGTGTGTGTGTGTGTGTGTGTGTGTGTGTGTGTGTTTGAAAAAAAGGGTTTCAATAAAAGCGTTGCTAAGAAGGGGTGATTTACCTGCACATTGTTGCACTGGCACAATTTTTTGGAATACAGTTCAAGAGAAGCAGCAAATGCAGAATCCACATAACAGAACATGTGTTTTCTTAATCCTTGTGACAAAAAATACTGTGATTTGAAAATGATTCTGAAATAAAGAAGCTGTTGGTCCTTTTAACAGCACTTTCTGCACTTGTGAAACACACTCATTTAATACATCTCAGTAAAGTAGTTCAAGGGCTGCAGGGGTGAATGACCACAAGCAGCATTAATGCACCAGCCAAAAGTATATTTTGACCAAATTAATGAAACACGAAAAATGATATCCAGCTGAGAGGGCAGGAGGAGTTCATGAGTGAGTGGACAATACTGACACTTTTAAAACTTTTGTTTTCGACCACTTCAGAATGCTAAAATCCACAGAAAGTCTTTTATCCGTGGTGCACACTGACACATTTTTTGCATTGCAATAACATGATGTCATAAAATTCATAAAGTTCATGAAATACCAGAAACTAGTACAGTCAGTTATTAAGTCTGGCTACAAACGAGTCTGAATTTATATTTGGAAGCCTTTCGTGTGTGTATAGACTTTTGTTATGAGGTATTTCAGAACTTTTGGATTAATATATATATAATAATATATATAATATAATAACAATGTTTTCTCCATTATTCCGACTTGCTTTTAATCTTAATTTATACTAACTTATTATAATTCTTATTTATCCTCTATATTGATCTTATAGCCTTTTTGTATTGATCACATCTATGCTTATTTTATCTCTGTAAATAATAAACTTGCCATGTAAGTAATTTCTAGGATTGGAGGAAAGATAAAGCTATTATTTAAACAATTTATTATGTGTCTAATTTAACAGACCTTAATAAACCTTGTAAACGTGTGTGTGTGTGTGTGTGTGTGCGTGTGTGTGTGTGTCCCTTCATCTCCCATTGGTCATGATGCCATTGATGTTTCTTCTGGTCCAGCTGCAGATGCTGATTGCAGTGAGTTTTCTGAAAAAAGGTTTATTTTTGTAAAGTGCTGAAGTCAGAAATGATTTATTTTAGTTGATTTATTCCTGACCTGACTCTAGCAAGAAAAAACATACAAAAAATGCAAAAAAGACACAAACACCTTTCAACCCCTACCTCAACCTCTCCCTGACCCCACCCCCCCACACCCTACACTGCAGGACATGTCAAACTGAATATAGCCTCTGTTTTTTACATGTGAAACTTTAATACACATAGAGGTCAAAGTGCACATTACTAATCATTCATAATAATCGACAAATAAAAACTTTTAGTTTGATTTATTGTATTCCCTTTTCACTCTGCAGCTCACACAATCCTCACTCCAAATGAAACGGGTCTATTTATTACCACTTTTACAATGAGGAAATATTTCCATGGAATTATGTAATTATGCTGTTATGTAAAGAATAATGTTTTAAATATATACTTTTAAAATTTACTACACACTATAAATTTGAACTCCTTTAAACAATGCAAAGGATTTCCTCTCAATGATCTTAGATTACATTTAAATAATCAGTATAATCAGATTAATTCCTAAAGGTATAGCATTATCACCCGTGATTAATACCTATCAACTGCATTTACATTTTTTTTTATGATTTATGCTTTTTAAAATCATAGCTGCAGAATATCACATACTATGTTATATCAGGTTAAATGTTCAGCTTGAGCCAAAATGCTTCTTAAATGGATTACGGTTTGAAATCTCCTCTAACTAAACACTCTCAGAATAGTGTGTATGCATGTCCATAATGTTCATAGTCAAACAGATCAGCAAGTGGAATTGGAGTGCTTTACGTGCTTAACGTGCTGCTTTGTTTAATTCAAAAAGAAACTTCATACTGTACGCATTTTTTGATGTGCTGTGATACTTCACATGATACAATGCATGACAATACCCATCTGCCAATCCAGATCTAAAATAAAAAGGCCACTGCAGTGTCATTAAACTATTTGTTTGGAACATAATGCAAATGAAGATGAAACTCCTTTTATGCACCCAAGGCTTAAATGAACCTAAAAATTTTTACTACTGGACAAAAGTTGACATTTCTCACATACTGTTGCCATGATACCCCACCCTGAGTGAATTCCACTCCCTTAGATGAACACTGTGCATGTCTGTGTTCCTCTAATGACCTCTACATCCTCATAACCACACGCATAAACATATGTGGAGCACACTTCCACCAGCCTTTAAAAGCTTGCCCATTATCATGCATGAGCAGATCTGCTACGTTCAGACACACTTAGATACACACACATGCTCCCGAGTTCACATACCAAGAGCATTCTAGTGTTAAACCTCATTCCTACTGAGAGAGAGAGCATTTACAGAGATATTCATTCAATCGTCCCACCATGATGTTCACGCTCCAGTGCTTCCGTTTAAATCCCCCCAGATTTTATGACTTATTCAGCAACATATATAATGCAGCCAGGCATGGCTTGCTAATGCAGCTGCTATTACGCATTAATTACACAGTAATAATGTAAGCTGTCGCCAACCTGGCTCCGATGTAGAGTGTGCGGTTGACTTGCAGAATTCTCTGGATGTGCAATGGCTCCTGCCTCAGAGATGAACGGTGTGGACGTCCCAAAAACACCGGGTACCTCCTAACCACTGTGGAGTGAGAGAACGAGAAAGAAGAAACTGACATCTTGCTCAGAGAAGGAAAAACTCACGCAAAACAACAAAGAAAAAACCTGGGGCTTAAGCTAAAGAAATATTCACACCAGGTTTATTTTACATCTGTGCTCTCAAGCAGGGGTTTCCATTATGACTCTGAACATTGCTTTGTTTTCTCTACTTTAAACCCGTTTCTCATGAAGAGCTGGTTTATGGAGTGCTAGATTGGACAAAACACGCTCACTATTGACAAGACACGCTCACTATTGACAAGCTTCATTTCAAAACAGAAACATTCATTTCAAGTCTGAAACATTCAGTAAATGAAAGATACTGCAGTTAGCGGTCAGGTTCTGGACATCATAAGTCATAGATAGTGTACAGCTAATTCCTAATCCTAACCCTAGCAAAATATAAAATCTGACAAAATAAAATATATACAACAAACTATCCAGCATTACAGTTATATAATGTAAGTTCAATGTAAGTTCGCACAAATGCATTATGTCTGTTAACAAAAATGTATAAGGAGTAATGTTAAGAGCATTTAGGATCTTAGGTATTGCTAGCTTGATTGATTAATCAAATTGAACAGCATGCAATTAGAGGCCTTTTGTGTAAAAACAAAGTGTTTACATGCATATCCTCCTATGAATTACCATCATTTTACCACCATTAAAGCCTTTGTGTACAAGGTGCAGTGGCCTAGCATTCAGGGACTAGGCCCCAGTATCAGAAGGTCGTGGGTTGGAATCCGAGACCACCAGGTTACCCTGAGGTACCACTGAGCAAGGTACCGTCCCCATGAATAGCTGCCCCCAGCTGCATGTATTTGTGTGTGGGTAAAATGCAGAGGTTTAATTTCGTTGTGGTTCACTGTGTGTTGTGCCGTGTTTCACAATGACAAGAATAGTCACTTTCACTTTCATATACATTTGCAACTACTATCTCTTTTATGTGTTATCTTTCCTTTAACATAAGCTTATCTGAATCAAAGCTATCAAATTAAGCTCCTTCTCAACCATGTAAACCTCTTGTTTGAAAGTTTTGAGTTTAATTAATGTTACTTTTTCCAATTTTGCCCTCCTTTCCAGTTTTTTTTTAGCATTTTTATGTGCTGTGCTGAAAATTGTAAAGCCAGTATTATATTTCGAATAAAAACATGCTTCCTCAATTAGGGTCTTCTCTTCTTTTTGTGGTGCACCACAGTGGATCACGTGTCTCCATTTCATCCTTTATTTCTTTTTCTTTATTTCTTAAGCAGTCAACAGTCATGTGTACTTGTAATGTTTCAGCTTTAAGTACTGGATGTTATAAGCTGTTAGTGCTTTAGATGTCCTCAAAAGAACAGTTAATGGGGTATTTTAAGTAGTAAGGGCAACAGTTATATACAGAATCAGGGAAATCGTAATAATTTGTGAATCACTGAAACATTTCATAGTTCTTTGCAGGGACGTCCATGACTCAAGCCAAACAGAACCATAACTAGTGTATTCAAAAGATTAAAGCATAAATGTGTTGACCCTTGACCCTGCAGTTCTTTTCATGAACGTTTTCCAATTTGTTTACATCAACAGTCATGTACATATCAATACTTCATGTAGAAGCATATTAATATATTTATTCAACTAGGTCTAAGATAATAACTAATTTCTGCTGTAGCGCTAGGTTAGCTGTAAGCTAACGGGGTCACTGCACTATATTCTGCTCTAGTTTAGAGACAGTTAAAAAAATCTTCATTTTATATTTTTTTCAGGTTTAAAGAAACTCTTCTAGAAGGGCTTGAACTAGCCTGTTTATTACTGGAGCATATTTCTATTAACTTGATAACTGTGGGCTAATCTACTTAGCCTGCTCTATGGAGAACAAAATAATTCTAGTAACAGTGAATATAAAGGTTGAATCAGTAAAAGAGATTCTGTTAATAGCACATAATTATGTTCTGGCAGTTGTACAACAGGGGACTATAGTATCTAGACTTTTTCAGCAGTTATTTTCATGTGGACCCTAAAGAACTGCCCTCTCTTTATGAGGAGATAGTCGTAATCTTTGTAACGTTGCATAATTTTGTAATTTTACAAAATTACATAATTTTACATAATTTTGCATAAGAAACATGAACATAAAATTGACATCAAAACCATTTTATGTCTTTATGTCCTCCAGTGTGTTACTAATCAAAACTAGTCAGATCGACACAAGCCAAAAGAATATTTTTTATATATATATATATATATATATATATATAGGGGAAGCGGTGGCCTAGTGGTTAGGGCGTCGGCCACATGATCGGAGGATCGGGGGTTCGAACCCCTTCCCAATAGGTTGCCCTGAGGTACCCTTGAGCAAGGTGCCGTCCCCGTCTCGCTCCTCCCTGCGATGGGCTGGCGACCTGTCCAGGGTGCGTCCCCCGTCCTTCGCCCTGTGTGCGCTGGGTTGGACGCCAGCACTCCCCCGCGACACCGTTTGGGACAAGCGGCAGATAATGGATAATGGATGGATGGATGGATGGATATATATATATATATATATAATATTGCTGCACGGTGTTGAGTGTGCATGGGTTAAATGCAAAGGTCCAATTTCGTTGTGGTTCACTGTCTGCTGTGCTGTGACCTCGCAATGACAAGGGTTGTCACTTTCACTTTCACTTCACATATGTGTATACATTTTTATTCTGCGCCTCCTCTCTGCTCAGCCTCAAATTACGGCTTGTTTGTTTCATGCTTCCCTCAGCACTAATCCAACCAGGAAGCCCTGGATCAATGATATCGATTCGCAATCAATCACCTCACAGTTAATGTGAAAGTGAAGAGGCAGATGGACACAATCCTAGACAGTCCACACAGCATTTACTTAAGCTGCTGCAGGAAAACTATGGACCTCACCCAGTTCATTTGCTCATGTAACATCTGCTAATACTGACATAACCAAACTGTCAGTCTCTGAATGTTAGCATTACCAGAGATAGTAAAACATTTTTACTTTGGGGCATATTATTTATTATATTATTAATATTGTTATTCCCGACCCCGGCTGACTAGTGCTTAGAAAGTGGTGGCCTGGTGGTTAGGGAGTTGGCCCCAGGATCGGAAAAATTAATGGGTTTGAATCCCAGACTAGAAGGTTGCCCTGAGGTACCCTTGAGCAAGGTACTTTCCCCGCCACTGCTCCTTGGCGCTTTCAATAGCAGCCCCCTGCTGCACGTGTGTGGGGTTAATGCAGAGGCTGCATTTCATTCTGTCTCACTGTGTGTTGTTCACTTCACACTGGTTAATGCATTTTAAAAGAATCATGTAGTCCTCTCACAGTAGTTACTAGTAGTTAGTAACAGTAGTTACTAAATCATCTAAAACAAATACAGAATAATTAATCATAGATAGTGCTAGTGGTTTGAATAATTTGAAACAGATACAGAATATTTAATTGTAGATTAATTTTAGTCCTAGTAGTTATCATCTTCTTTCTTTTTAGGTCACTAGTTTCCACTTCTTCCAATCATCTGCATCTTCCTCATTCACCTCGACTACCTGCATGTCCTCTCTCACCACATCCATAAATCCTTAGTATTTATTGTAATGTTATAATATTATAATATTACTGTAGTTATGATTTAAAGAAGTTGAAATTGAAGGAATTAAGAAAATACAGAATAATATAAAGCTGTTACTGACTATTGTATTCATAGTACAATTCATAGTATATTTTAATAATTCATATTGGAGAGTAAATAATTCATAGTAATGGCAGACTAATTAATAGCACATACTGAGCCCTTCAGCAGAATTCTATTATTATTAGTATTATTATTATTATTATTGTTGTTGTTGTTGTTGTTGTTGTTGTTATTATTATTATTATTATTATTATTGGCATCCGTTTATTCATTAGTTTATGTATAATATGTTTCAAAGGCATATTTCCCCTTACTTAGTTTATCAGACAAAATTGGTATGTAAAATTTGTTTCTCTGGTTTTAGCACCTGGATATGCAAAGCTTATGTAGCCATTAAGTACTGAAAAATTAATACCCCACCAATGAACATTGTGTAAACCGACACATAAACTAATCAGCTTTAAACTGATTTCTCACCACTCTATTGCTTTGTAGTCTGGAGTTTGAGGGAATAAGAATGAACTTGCCTCTGGCCATGCATTCTTATTTGCCTGCTCCTTCAAATTGAACTACAGAAGTGTTTTACAGTGCAGTGTAAGTGAGAAGCAGAGACTATTACCTTCAGTGGGGATGCTGCTCAGGGGACCAGGCTCCTCAGGAAAAGCTGCACACGCCACCTGGACCAGCCAGAGGAGGCTGAGGAACGGTCCAACCAAGGTCGTCATGACAGCAGAACTCATATGCTGCAAGTGGAGGAAGGACAACATAGTGAAGACCAGAGGAAGAGTTGAACAGAGTGTGAGAAGAAACATACTCTTCAGCTATAGCTTACTGTAAAGATGATAATATCTGAATCCTTCTTCTCAACCTCTCTCTCTCTCTCTCTCTCTCTCTCTCTCAGATTATGATCAGTGATTAAGTCATCCACCACAATCATGGGGCACATGGGTTTAATAGCTGTATGTGTGTGTGTGTGTGTGTGTGTGTGTGTGTGTGTGTGTGTGTGTGTGTGTGTTCAGAACAGAGAGACATCTTTCAATGCTGATGCTGTTCAATTCAGTTCCAACAGATTAGCTGTATAAGGCAGGGAAAGAATATCACACATTATGTCATTCAGCTTCACATGCAATATAAAGTCAAGAGAATGTAAGTGCAGCAGTGAAACAATCCTGCAGCGTGTATTACCTTCTGTTATCCTTCATTGTCAGAAAAAAATTATACCATGCAGGTAGTTTAGAAAGGAACAAATAATGTAAATGTTTCAAAGGTACAATTTGATTCTTGAGTTCCAGTTTTGTAATTTATGAACATATTTGTCTTTTTATATAGATTTTCACAGTCAAACAGTGCTTTCCTGGCTGATGTGATCTGTTCATTGGCTCAGCCTTTTAAAACTCAAATCGAGTCTAGCACTGGGAGCAGAGGTTCTTTGCATTTTTAGTTTCTATTATTCATCTGTTATTCTTCACATTTCTAATAATTCGATTTGGGGTATGTGTGTTTGGTATAACACGTTGGTTTTATGAATATATCATGGATATATTTTATCTTTTTGTAATTTCAATTAAAACTGTTTTCTGTGATTGGTCAGCTCAGCCTATGCTGCTGTATATAGTTGTGCACCAGGCGCTGGATGGCTGGATTAGTGTTTAGGGACTAGCCCCCGTAATGTGACTGTCTCTCATTCAAATCTCGGACCAGCAGGTTGCCCTGAGTTACCATTGAGTAAGGTACTGTCCCCGTCACTGCTCTGAAAATGGCTACACACTGCTGCACAGTGTGTATGGGTTAAATACAGAGTTCACTGTATGCTCACAATGACAAATAGTCACTTTCACTTCACTTCAAATATCGTTCATATTGACAAATCCGAACGCCCTCGATATTGCACACATTATTAGACATGACTTTCTCTCAGCCATCATTCAGCTGGAGAGGCACACACACACAAACACACACATTAAAAACATTTGCCTTGAAAAATGTGTGGAAAACCCACTTGGTGCCGTTTGAAGAGTGCAAAAGCAAAACACAGCAGGTGTAAAAGGAGCCGTGTTGTAGTGAGACATTGGAAACTGCCAACGTGTGGAGTGGTTCATTTCTTTATTCAAAACAACAACAACAATAAAATGGGTTGTGATTTTCCTACGCTTGAGAGGCGATCGTGTTGCACAATGCAAAAGAGGCTATAGTCATTTGTCAGCAGTGTGGGCTGTCTGAGTGCAGCGAACTCGCACACATAAGCACTGTGGAGACATTCTATAGTGGATCGACTCACCCTTTCTTATCAGCACGTATAATCTTTCCAGGAAATTTCTAAAATTCCTCTCATTTATCTCAGAACAAGGAGGCCTCACACACACTAATAGCTCAACACTCAAAGTGGCAAATTATAGTATAATAATAGGCTTTTAAGAAAGAAAGAAAGAAAGAAAGAAAGAAAGAAAGAAAGATACAGAACGAACGAAAGAAAGAAAGAAGGAAGGTAATCAAGAAAAAGGACCCAGAGAGGAAACGTGACAATAACAAAAAAACCATGTCATGACTTGGAAAGCTGCTTCCTTAAATTTCATTCTGTTGCCTTTATTAATAATTTAGGTTTAAATGTCACTCCTCACGCATTCAATTAGCATAATTAGAAATCGAGGGCTATAGAGTTCCCCACGCTCAAGGAATTTTGAATGAAGAGGCTGAAACAAATACACACCGAGATACCCCCCAACAATGTCTCGCGTCACAATGCCGCTTTAATTATGACAAATGTCTTGTAGAGTATGTTCATTCGACAAGGCAGGTCCACTTACACACCGCAAACCAAAACTGCACAGCCCATTCAGTTTATTTCATAGAATAGCGCAGCTTTGACTTTACTTGGTCAAGGTGATTTAAAGATGTTGCTTCAATATTTTGTATATTTTTTTTGTGTGCAGCCATTTGGGCAATGCCCACTTTTTCATTTCCACTAACTGGTAACTTTATTAGAAACCTCCACCTTTCACTTCCACTCATTGGCCACTTTACTAGAAATACCTTCTTTCCACTTCCACTCAATGTCCACTTTATTGGGAACCCCCACCTTTCCATACCGGCAAATTTTCACTTTATAAGAAACCCTGCCCTTGTAGCTGCTGTAAGTTGCTGGTGTTCAGTTAGAGACTTTAGCCCTTGTTTAACCAATATTCACTTTTTTTTCCACAGTCACCCCATGAGACTAGGCAAGGTACCGTTCTGTCACAGCTCCCCAGGCGCTGGATGTAGCAGTCCATTGCTGCACTTAGTGTATGGGTTAAATGCAGCAGATGCAACCTCTGCCTTTAACCCATACACACATGTGCAGCAGGGGGAAGCTATTTAAAACACCCGGGGAGCAGTGACGGGGACGTTACCTTGCTTAAGGGTAGCTCAGGGCAACCTGATCCAATTTCAAACTCAGTCAAGATTTACAGTTTACTGAGGTTTACTCTTTGCCATGTCTCTGTGGTACAAAATGTTGTATTAGCAGTTACAACATAATAAAGAGCGAGAAAAAAATAAGAAAGAGAGAGTAAGGAAAATGAAAAGAATGATGGAGAAAAAGAAGAAGGAAGACAATGAGATTAGAGAAATATGCATTCAAATAATAGAGAGAGAGTGATATAGTGAAACAGAGTGAGAGCTAGTTGGTTAGGCAGAGAGACAGACGGATAGGCAGACAGGCCGACTCCCTTGTTAACAGTGGACACCAGAAGTTCAGGAGTCATGTCTGGCTTTGTGGTACTGGATCAATCCAATTAAAGGTGGTAATTTTCAAAATGAAGACATTAAGTGATCAATGAGAGGTCGACAGGGTGGCCACTGTCTGCTAAAGACCACTCAGAGACTTCTACTTACGAATCCAGATAACAAATCACTAATCCAATTTCCGAGAGGCAGGAACCTTTGGAAAGGCTTAATGAAGACTGATCTATTGCCAATAGTCTACAGACTGATCAGTCGTTGCAAGCTCCAATACCAGCGCATACATGAGGTGGGAAATAAGCCAAACAACTACTCCTGGATTTAATCCAAAACTACAGAAGTGGGGGAAAAAGACATAAAAACAAATGTGACAAGGCTGTGATTTTGCATAAAAAAAGTGGGAAAAAAAAGTTTAAAACCCACTCCCGCGCCTTGAGCATATGCTGATGGGCATCTCCTGAATAAGACTGTTGAAACTCTGAGGGTCAGTCCTTTAAGCCGGAGGGGAATAATGGTGCTTTTCAGTGGGAAAGAACTCTCTTTGACACTGAATGTTCATGCTGTGCTTTGTCTTGAGATTGTTGAACCACTTACTGTGCCTTTTGATATTTGAAATGACAGTAAAGTTGAATTTTGTCAGTGCTGCCCAGCACTACTCACTAGTGCTGATATCATGTGCTGTGCTCTGATTCTGCAAGGCCGCTGGGTGAAATTCAAATGCTTTATGCACAAATATGGTTATGCGGACCTTGCCGGCCTTGCAGCCTTCAAACAGAGAGATGTGCTGATGATATGCAATTTGGAGAGGAGAAAAAAAAAAGGAATTTCATTACAATAGCCCATGAGACAAGAACATTATAAATCACTGGAGAGTATAAAAGCAAACTGAGTTTATGCGTGTTCCAGATAAAAAAGAAACTGGTTCTCGTAATAGAACCGGAGAAAAAAACATGAATAGGGCAATTGATTGCTTAAATAAAACACTTTTTCCTATACATGAATCTGCAATGTTCTAAAAAAATAATAAAATGAGAGCCAATGTGACATTGCAGTAGTGATGAGTGTTAAAAGCAGAGAGCTATCACTGATGAACTTTAAACCCTCAGAAGTTGCCTGCAAAATCAATAGCTTGTTGTCAGACTTCCAAATGGCATAACCTACTAAGTATTAGCCCTATCATCACAAGTTCATGAGGTCAATACTTGCTGATAAAACAGCCATCTTTGGCTGGGATTCAATGACAGCACTACAGGCTTTGGATTATGGTCCTCCCTCTCAAATTGTGATGGTTAGACAACTGGGTCAGAGTCAGTTTTCCAAAAACAGCTGGTTTTGTTTGGTGCTCCTGATATGCAAGGGTAGGCAATTTAAAAAATGGTCCAAAGAAAGACAACAAGTGAACTAATGGCAATGTTCTTGGATGTTACTTTGACTACCCAACAAAAAATTGCTGTAGACCAACTGCATGCCCTCATAGCATTTGGCAGACGCGACTTCCTTATGGAGAGCGACTTCCATTTCCTAATTACAGGGACAGTCCCCCGGGAGTGACTTGGGGTTAAGGGTTTTGTTCAGGAACCCAATGATAGAGGTGGGATTCAAACCTACAATCTCTAGGTCCATGGGTGAGTAACCTACCACTAGACCACCACCACCCACATGTAGTCCTTAATGACATTGTTCTTTCTCAGCAGAGGTCTCCAAATTCCCCACATCTATTTCCAACTGAGGATCTGTGAGATGTGTAACACACACTAGTCTGCTCAATGGGGGCCTTTCTTCACAACTTAAGGGCTTAAAGGACCTGCTGGTTACACCATCACTAGATACACCACCATAAGAGCATACTCATTCATTAAACCCCTCCCCACCCATGCTACTGCTCATAATATATTCTTCCAACTCTAACCATTCAACCCCACTTTCCATCACAGAAACACTGGAAAACTTTTTTCTCTCTCACTCCTGTTCTTCTCTTTCTCTCAGTTCAATGCAATTCACTCTCAGTTGTTAGTTTAACTGCTTATCCTGAGTAGGGTCATGGTGGTGCTGGAGTCTATCCGAGTACACTTAAAGCCAAAGGTGGAGAAAAAGCCTGGATGGTTTGCAGGGCAGACACACAGACAAACACACTCACACACACAGTCATGCCTAGAGGGCAATTTAGCAATTTTCTCCAGTCCACCTGATTTCTTTGGACGGTGGGAGGAAACAGGAGCTACCGGAGTAAACTTACATAAGCACTGTAAGAACATGCCAAATCCACACAGAAAGCACCCGGGCCGGCCCACCTGGGAAGCGAACCCAGAACCTTTTTGCTGTGAGGCAACAGTGCTGCCCATTCTTCTATTCTATTCTATTTTATTGAGTATTATGTATATTATGCATAATGTTAATCATTTAGTGATTGCCATTTGTTAAAATAATGGGTTGATTTTATGAATAAATTAGTTCCTAATTAAAAATAATCGCACTGTGAACAAACTGTCTGATGATACCTTTAATCTGTAAAGAGTTCCTTGAGTCATATTTACCTAATTAGTGCTGTTGAATTCATAACACACTGAAACATTTCCCAAGGAGCTGTAGTTGAATGGCTGCAGATCTACTTATACAAAGTTTTTACTTGCCAATGAAAGTGCAGAAAAAAAAGACATTTCATTATATCTCTAAACATTATACAATTATAAAACAATGAAGTTGGAGACACTGATGGCATGCAGCATCCCTCAGAGTCATCAATGCACCTCTTCAAAAATAAATGAAGAGCGAATCCCTCTTTCCGGTGTGATTTCACACACACACCATCATTTCAGCACAAACACTGATCTATTATTAACTCTCTGCACACAGAGAGAAAGCCCTTGGCTTGTGATTTATTTGCATTACAGGGAAACGAAACAACTACTTATCAGCATCAGGATGTAATGAAGCAGATCAGCTCCAGTACAGATGAAAGAGAGAGACACAATCAGAGCTGGACTGATTTCAAACGAAAACACACAGGAACAATTCTCTCTCCCCAAGAGAAGAAATGGGGGGAACAAAAGAAATATTGCTCATAGGAGGTAAGCCTTCTCTATTTACTGAGAAAGGGAGTGGGGAAGAAATAAGGAAAAGAGTAAAAGAAAATGGTGGGGATGATGGAAGCCAAAGTGAATTAAGATGGTTAATGGGAAGGAAGGAAAGAAGGAAGGGAGGAAGGAAGGAAAGAAGGAAGAGAAGGGAAAACAGAAGACAGAAATAGACAGAAAGACAGGTGAAGAGATGGAAACAGAAACAGAGAGACAGAGAGAGAGAGACAGATAGACAGACAGAGAGAAAGAGGGGCAGAGAGAGAGAGAGAGACAGATTGTCTGTTTGTCTGACAGAGAAAGAGGTGCAGAGAGAGAGAGAGAGAGAGAGAGAGAGAGAGAGAGAGAGAGCGTGAGCGAGCGAGAGAGAGAGAGAGAGAGAGCGAGAGAGAGACTGGTTTATGTATACTGTTAGAATGAAGGGTGGAGTGAGCAGAGAGAGAGAGAGAGAGAGAGAGAGAGAGAGAGAGAGAATCTGTGGAATGTTTTCCTTGGAGCTGAAGGCTGAAATATTGCGAGCGGAAGAGCTAAAGCCCAGAGATGCTTCGACAGCCAAACAAGCCACAGTGACCCAACACACTCCAAACATGCCTCTGCTGCCAGAAAAACCCACAACCTGGCCTTCTTCAGCCTCTCAATTCATGATAGCTTTCCTGACAAGTGATCTCTCTCTCTCTCTCTCTCTCTCTCTCTCTCTCTCTCTCTCTCTCTCTCTCTCGCTCGCTCGCTCACGCTCTCTCTCTCTCTCTCTCTCTCTCTCTCTCTCTCTCTCTCTCTCTCTCTCTCGCTCCCTTTCTGTCTCATGTAGTATTTCAGTGTCACATCTGTTTTGTTGGTTTAAAACAGTCTAATGTTTCTATTTTTCAATTCAGTTGTGGGTTGTGAACCTGACGGAGTGAAGGAAGACCTGTTCATCATCCACTCTCAAGCATCACTGCATCCAAGCACACACTCTGACAAGCGTTGCACATTGAAACCAACAGAGACATAGAAAGAAAAAACGAAACAGAGCACTGTTGAGAAGTGTGATCAGCATCAAACACTAATGTCTATTCCATGATTTTCAAATGTACGAAAAAATGAAAAACTAGAATGTAAAATGTCTTATTTAGGATTTATCACTGTCAATTCTTACAGTATAAAGGGAAAGTGACTATCCTTGTCATTGTGAAACACAGCACAACACACAGTGAGCCACAACAAAATTACACCTCTTCATTTAACCCTTACACACAAACACATGCAGCACATTGCAGCACACATGCACCTATTGAGAGCACCCGGGGAACAGTGATGGTACCTTGGTCAAGGGTACTTCAGGGCAACATACTGGTCTGGGATTTGAACTGATGAACTTCTAATCCTGGGGCCAACTCTAGGCCCCACTGCCACTATATAAAGTGTTAAAAAATCACTTATAATTTTTCAAAGCCATGATATGATCCTGACAGGTCATTTGTGATGAGCATTCATTCTGTAATTTGCTGATGTTTTTGGGTTGCTGGAGCCCTGAATAATTGCTAAATCAAACCTAGAGAGCAGGGGTGTTGGAGATAAAAAAGAGAGAGAAAGAGAAACAGAGAAAGAGAAGGAGGAAGAGCTCGGCAGTGAGAGCTAGTAGAATGCTGATTAGCAGTATTGGACAGAGAATCACACAGAAAATGATACATATTATGAAAAAAGAATTATTCTCTTTGCAGAACACTGGCCTCTCCAGTTGCTTTGCTGTAATCTATTTCCAGCATTGCTCTGTTATGCTGCCTATATAATCTATGGAAGATATTATACTGTATCTGTGGCCTATTGTACATTATTATACATCATTTGTAGGCTATTGTGCTCTGAGAATCTAGTGCTAATTGTGCTAATTAGAGAATCTTATTCTTTTTCTTTCGTCTGCTCCCGTTTAGGGGTCGCCACAGCGGATCAACTGTCTCCATTTCTTTCCGGTCCTCTGCATCTTGCTGCTTCAAACCAACCATCTGCATGTCCTCTCTAACCACGTCCATAAATCTCCTCTTTGGTCTTCCTCGTCTCCTCTTTCCTGGCAGCTCCATCTTCAACATCCTCCTTCCAATATAACCCTCATCTCTCCTCTGGACATCTCCAAACCAACGCAACCTTGCTTCTCTAACTTTGTCTCCAAAACATCCAACCTGATGTGCCACTGTCTCCAACCCATACAACATAGCTGGTCTCACTACTGTCCTGTAAACCTTCCCTTTTACTCTAGCTGGTACGTGTCTGTCACACATCACTCCAACCACTCTTCTCCACCCATTCTAACCTGCCTGCACTCTCTTCTTCACCTCTCTTCCACACTCGCCGTTACACTGATCTGTTAATCCTAAACATTTAAACTCCTCCACCTTTGTTACCTCTACTCCCTGCATCTTAACCACTCCACTTTCCTCCCTTTCCTTCACACGCATGTATTCTGTCTTTGCCCTACTCACTTTCATTCCTCTCCTCTCAAGAGCATATCTCCATCTCTCCAGGTTCTCCTCAACCTGCTCCCTACTCTCACTACAGATCACATCAGCAAACATCATCGTCCACGGAGACTCCTCTCTAACCTCGTCCGTAAACCTGTCCATTACTATTGCAAACAAGCAATACAAGGCTCAGTGCTGATCCTTGATGTAATCCAACCTCTACCTTAAATGCATCCGTTACTCCAACTGCAGATCTCACCACTGTAACACTGCCATCATACCTGAACTACTCTCACATACTTCTCTGTAACACCAGACTTCCTCATACAAAACCAAAACTCCTCTCTAGGCACCCTGTCATATGCTTTCTCCAAGTCCACAAGGGCACAATGCAGCACCTTTTGACCTTCTCTGTACTTCTCCATCAACACCCTCAGAGCAAACGTTGCATCTGTAGTGCTCTTTCTCGGCATAAAACCATACTGCTGTTCACTAATCCTCACCTCTTTTCTTAACCTAGCTTCCACGACTCTTTCCCATAACTTCATGGTGTGGCTGATCAACTTTATCCCTCTATTGTTACTATAGCTCTGTGCATCACCCTTATTCTTGAAGATCGGTACCAGTATACCTTGTCTCCACTCCTCAGGCATCTTCTCACTTTCCAAGATTGTGTTAAACAATCTGGTCAGAAACTCAACTGCCATCTCCCCTAAACACCTCCATGCTTCCACTGGTATATCATCCGGTCCAACAGCCTTTCCATTCTTCATCCTCTTCATTGCTGCCCTTACTTCCATCTTCTTTATTTGCTGCATTTCCTGGTTCACTCTCATCACATCATCCAATCTTCTCGCTCTCTCATTTTCTTCATTCATCAGCCCCTCAAAGTATTCCTTCCATCTGCTCAACTCGCACTTTTCAACTGTGAGTATGTTTCCATTTCTATCTTTAATCACCCTGACCTGCTGCTCATCTTTCCCAGATCTGTCTCTCTGTGTCGCCAATCGGTAAAGGTCCTTTTCTCCCTCTTTACTGTCCAACCTCTCATACAATTCACCAAACACCTTATCTTTGGCCTTCGCCACTGCTTTATTCGCCCTGCGGTTCATCTCCTTGTACACCTGTCTACTTTCTTTATCTCTCTGACTGTCCCATGTCTTCTTTGCCTCCCTCTTCTTTTGAATACACTTCTGGACGTCTTGGTTCCACCACCAGGTTTCCTTATCCTCCTTCTTCCTTCCAGATGTCACACCAAGTACATTTCTTGCCGTCTGCCTCCCAGTGCCCGTGTTAACTTCTGCCTGAATTCCACCTTACCAGTCCTCCTCCTTCAGCTTCCACCACTTGATCCTCGACTCTTCCCTCACTTTCCTCCTCATTTTGACCTCCAAGGTCATGCTACAGACCACCATCCTATGCTGTTTAGCTACACTCACCCCTGTCACTACTTTGCAGTCTCCAATCTCTTTCAGACTGACCCTCCAGCCAAGAATATCATCCACCTGTGAGCATCTTCCTCCACTCTTATACGTCACCCTGTGCTCCTCCCTCTTCTTAAAATAAGTATTAACTACAGCCATTTCCATCCTTTTTGCAAAATCTACAACCATCTGACCTTCTCTGAGCATTCCTCTCCTTGACACCATGTCTACCCATCACCTCCTCATCACCTCTGTTCCCCTCACCAACATGACCATTAAAATCTGCACCAATCATCACTCTCTCTTCCTGGGTACATTCTCTATCACTTCATCTTACTCACTCCAGAATTTTTCCTTCTCTTCCATCTCACAACCAACTTGTGGAGCATAAGCACTAACAACATTCATTATCACACCTTCAACTTCCAGCTTCAAACTCATCACCCTACCTGACACCCTCTTCACCTCCAAAACACTCTTCACATACTCTTCCTTCAGGATAACACCTACCCCATTCCTGCTTCTATCCACACCATGGTAGAACAGTTTAAGCCCTCCTCCAATACACTTGGCCTTACTACCCTTCCATCTAGTCTCTTGCACACACAAAATGTTAACCTTTCTTCTCTCCATCATATCAGCTAATTCTCTACCTTTACCAGTCATGCTGCCAACATTCAATGTTCCTACCCTCACTTCCACTCTCCGCCCCTTCTTTCTCTACTTCTCCATCTGGACATGCCTTCCTCCTCTTCCTCTTCTCCTTTGGCCAACAGTAGTCCAATTTCCACCAGCACCCTGTAGGCTAACAGTACTGGTGGCGGTTGTTGTTAACCCGGGCCTCGACCGATTCGGTATGGAAGTCTGTATCGTTGTCCGCATATTGATTTGGCAAAGTTTTACACCGGATGCCCTTCCTGATGTAACCCTCCCCATTTACCCGGGCTTGGGACCGGCACGAAGAAATACATTGTGCATCCCTAGTGGCTGGGTTGTGCTCTGCATTAGAGAATATATACTATATTTTGCTTTAGTTTAGAGCAGCGGTCCCCAACCTTTTTTGCGGCAAGGATTGGTTTCACATAAAACAATATTTTCACGGACCGTAGAAACTTAGGAACAGCTTAAAAGAAAAGTGCAAAAAAACATGTTTGTTTTTACTCATTTTTGCGAGCTTGTGGCCTCGATTTTTGATGTACCGTATCATGTGACTGAGTCTTTTTTCTAAAAAAAAAAAAAATCTTTTAGACTGATCATCAAGAAAATATTTTTTAATCAGTATTTCTGTGCAGCCTGGTAACAAATGATCCACAGACCTGTACTGGTCCACAGCCCGGTGGTTGGGGACCACTGGTTTAGAGAATATGTAAACTAATGAATCCCATTAACGAGAATATGTGGACTGTTGTACCATATTATAGAAAACATTTAGGCTGTCACACTATATTTTACATCATGTGTGGACTTTAATATAATACTGCGGAGAATATGTTTGCTATTATATTCTTAAATAGATAATATGAAGGGTGTATACCGATATAATGAATAGGTAGGCTATTATACTGTATTATACAGAATCAGTGAAGTGAAAAGTGAACTGAAAGTGATTGTGAAACACAGCACAGCAATCAGTGAACCACAAGGAAATGCATCCTCTGCATTTAACCCATACACACCGTGCAGCAGAGGGCAACTATGTCCAGCACCCAGGGAAATTGGTGGAGACAGTACCTTGATGAAGGGTACCTCAGGGCTACATACAGGCCCAGGGACTAGAGCCCACAACCTCCTGATGCTAGGCCACCACTGCCCTCATAAGTAGGCTACTCTCCTGTTTTATACTTGAAAATAGAGGATATTGTACTGTATTAAACAGAATATGTAGGATTTTGTAATGTATTGACCTTCGATCACTATTGTAGGGAATAAATATGTACTGTATTTTATTGCATTGTATGACTTTTTATTTTTGAGCAAAATGATACTAAAGGAGAAGAACACAGCCTAAAACATCTCATTCCTTTGCTGACAGATGCTGTGACACTAAGTTCAAAAGTAGCTCTATAAGAAACAGAGCCCTCCAAAAGTTTTTGGACAAAAGTCTTTGTTGCTACTTTTATATTTGTTAGAGCTTAACTTCATACAGTAGAATCTAATTGCAGCTACTTGGCTGGATGTGGATCTATATCAGGTTCTCTGTGCTCAAGGCTCTAAAGATTAGTCTCAACTCTAACCACAATGATTTTGCAGACAGTAAGGCACCAAAGAGCACTTCTTTGCAGATGCATGGGTAGCCGGAAGGCTAACCATAGAGTTGAGGTCAGTTTATCCTTGGACGTATTTTGAGTTTGTTTTGGGTGTGGTGGTTTAGACTAGTGGTCATCAAATGGCCTCCTAGAAGCCTACCTTCTGGTAAGTTTCAGCCACACATTCTCCTAATTTGGTTTTTGTTGGGGACATAAATATTGCTTATGTGAAAGGCAGGTACACTCTTTTTAAATGCTAGAAAACCTCTAAAATGTGCATTTATGCACTTAAAATCACACAACAAAATGTCAATATTATAAATATGAAATTTCTGGGCAGACCTGGGCTCTTCCAATTTGGACACAAAATTTTTGATTGTTTGAGTTGGTTCTTGTTCAAACTTGCCAGTCCTTGACAATGCTACAGCTATGCGTGGCTGAATGTTTGAAAAGATGCAGTGGCACTTCACCTCTCAGTAGAAGCCAATGACATTTCACACTCTCTGCTGATGGTGATGAAGACACCTAACTAGCAGGTGAAATGGAACTTGACTATATTAGGTCTAAAAAAACAAAAAACAACTATCCTAGAAATGACGCTATGCAACATTTTTAGCATTGCTTCTTACTTAGATAAGCAACACTTGTTAGACATTTGCACAACTCAAGAAATGATTCTTAAAATATAAGAAAAATATTAATATAAAAGAAAAAAAAACCTTTTACGGTACCATTTTACTGTAACATAGTGTTCATAAACCTAAATGACCATTGCATACACTTTATTACAATTAACATTCACTTTCTTTAACATTTACAGATAAAGGTGTATTTCACTGTGTGTATGGGTGACGGTGGTGTAGTGGTAGGGTACTGGACCTGTGGCTCAAGAGGTCCCAGGTTCGAATCCCACCTCCGGCACTACCATCACTGGGTCCCTGAGCAAGACCCTTAACCCTGAGTTGCTCCAGGGGGACTGTCCCTGTAATCAGGACATGGAAGTCGCTCTGGATAAGAGCGTGTGCTAAATTCTGCAAATGTAAATGTAAATACGTTGCTGCGCTGCGTTTCACAATGACAGTCACTTACATTTAAAATTACAGCATTTAGCAGAAGCTCTTATCCAGAGTGACTTCCATTTCCAACAGTCTCCTGGAGCAACTTGGGGTTGGGGGTTTTTCTCAGGAAACCAGTGCTGGAAATGTTGGAGGTGGATTGGAACCTATGACCACTTGGTCCATAGGCAAGCATCCTATAACTAGAACATCACCACCTCACTGAGGAAGTCCGTGTTGGACTAAGAAAAACTTTTCACAAACACCGCTCATTTTCCATATTTTAAGTATGATTTCTTTTTAGTTTAAGAACTGTGGGAAGCAGCCTGCTGCCAAAGATTCTATAATAAGCTGTATTTCACATGCAAGACTGACAGGTTTGGACGGGTAAACAACCCAGCATCGTAAAAGCCGAAGGGAAATAATGGCTGGAGAGCGGTGAAAAATTAAAGCTGTGCTTTCCATCACGTGTGGACGTTAAAGGCATGCCAAAGGGAAGGCGGAGGGGAGTCGCAATTCACCGCATAATCATAAATAATAGAATGTTTCTGCTAATGGCTCAGAGGATTTGCAGATGCACACGAGCTCCTCTCTGTGTGATTATCCTGCAGGAAAAAAAAAGAAAAACATAAAATCCCTCCCTCAAGGCCAATGTATTATCTTACACTTAAATCTAGTAGTAACTCCACTAAGTTAGTATGAACCTCTGATGTTCAGTGTGTTTTATTACTGGATTTATTATTTTTATTTTGCTAAACTGTTTCAATTATATATATATATATATTGTTAATCGATATTAATATTACAAACTGATATAATTTATTGCATTTTTTTGCTATGTAATAAAAGTCATAAGAAAGAAAAAACATGCTAGGCATCCGAATCAATTGAAAAAGAAGGGGGCAAAAATGGGCTTATTGAAGTGACACCATGCTAGAACCACTTCGGGTTTCCTAAGGGAATTAGGGGTTCTTCTGAGAAACTTTGTAATCAGATATGTGAGTATAAAGAACCTTTTAAAAATATAGAGACCCAAAGATTAAAATTCAAAGATTAATTAGGATGAATTACTTATTTGTGTAAAAAAAAAAAAAAAGACAAAAACGTGAAAGCATGTTTTTTCCCCCCATAAGACTATGCAGAGCAACTTCTCCTGAACAGAAGGCAAACAAGGTGTGGACTGAAAATTTAGTATGTGAACTTTTCACAGAATTTCTTGGCTTTTTCAATTTAAGAAAGTATGGAGAAGGAAAATCATTTACATAAATTAAGCGGCATGCTTTTGTTAAGGCCGACTGCTGATCCCGGACGAGACCCCTTTTGTCAGTATGTTTGCACAAGGATATGGCCCTGCAATAATCAGCACTGTTTCTCTGAGTAATCTGACAAATGCAGACTCTGAATCTAAATCTGCACCGTCCTCTTTCTGAATGGCCTTTGGAGAGAGAATTGTGAGGGCTGGTGGATTTATAATGAAACTGAAGATTGTGTGCGATTTTTGTGTGTGTGTGTGTGTGTGTGTGTGTGTGTGTGTGTGTGTGTGTGTGTGCGCGCGTGTGTGTGTGCGCGTGTGTGTGTGTAGGTGTGTGTGTGTGTGCGCATGTGTTTGACTGGTTGGTTGAAGCTGTCAGACAAGTCTACAGTTCTTTAAGAGAAGAGTTGAAAGAGATTTAGACAAAAAAGAAGGGAGACCGAAAGAGAGAGAGAGAGAGAGAGAGAGAGAGAGAGAGAGGGAGATTGAGGGAGAGAGAGAGAGAGAGAGAGAGAGAGAGAGAGAGAGACAGAGAGAGAAAAAGAGAGGAAAAAAATGGAGAAAAAAGAATAAACAGAGAGGAAAAGAATGGAAAGGGAATGAGACTGAAGAAAGAGGAATAGAGAGAGAGAGATAGGGAGGATTACTTGGGGGGAATATGAAAGAACGGAGAGATGCTACATGTGAAGAAGTAGCGGAGTGTGTGTGTGTGTGTGTTCTCTATTGAAACACAAGAGGCATTCACACCCAAACTGTGTCCTAATTAAATTCCTTCCCTCTTTTTTCTCTCCCTCGTTTGCAGTAGCTGCACTCGTTTGATTGAAACGTCGTTCAGCCCTCGCTGTGCAAAATTAACATCAGCAAGCTGCACACAACAAACCACTGTGCATAAACAGACATAAATAGCAAAAAAAAAATTATAAAAAATACTCAGCCATCCCACTTCCTATCTAAATCTCTCTATCCTCTCATTCTCTTCCTCACTCACTTTTTTCTGCATCGCAACACTTCACAAATAAGGCCATAGGGGACAAATGAAGTTATATGTGTTTGTTTTTTGTTCTTTCAGTTTTGCCAGAACTCCTCTATGAACAAATATTGAATAAAGCAGACAAGATTCCTGTTTCTGCATTAATGTCGGAAAAAAACAAAAATAATTGTTACCGAAACCCAGCTGCATTCATGCAATATGGCTCTAAAGGTCTAAACCCAACAGCAGCATACAGAAAATTGGAGACATACCCAGAGGGACAAACACTCATACTGAGCTGTGAGACTGAAGTCCTGAGACTCCGAGATGTGGATCCAAATCCAGTTTAAAGTGTCTGAAGGGCTAGCCGAGTCAAGACTCAAGTTTCAGAGTCTGAATTCAAGTCGAGTCAAGGTGTGATGAATCAGTAAGAATTAAGACATGAGTCTCTACGATGTGAGTCAGAGTCAAGTCTTGAGTCTCTTAGATGTGAGAGTGGATCAAATCTTGAGTTGCTGTGATGTGAGCTTAAGGTAAGGCTCACGTCTCTGATGAATCAGTGAGAATCAAGACTTTAGTCTCTGATCTGTGAGTGAGAGTCAAGGCTTGCATCTCTTAGACGTGAATGCAAAATAAGACCCAAGTGTCTGATTTATCAAGTCTTGAGTCTCTAAGATGTGAATCAGAGTCAAGTATTGTGTCTTAGGTATGAGACTGAATCTACTCATGAGTTGCTGAGATGTGAATCCAACATAAGACTCAAGTCTCAAGATGAGCCTTCAGCTTAAAACCTGCATCATAGGATGCCCTCTTTTTCTTGGTGCCAATAGAAGACATTGTACATGACTGTCTATATCACATATCTCAGAAATACTGGGATTTACGGCAAAACGTATTGAGTTGCTCCATACACGGTCACCGGTTTAGGCATTCAAAATGGCGACGTGAATTTCCTGCGATTTTTGTGGATTATGTTGAATGACACTTTCAGATTTTTACAGGTAAATGTAGTTCTATGTATTATACTTGATAGGAAAGCACCAAAAACGTGTATTCGGTTATAAGTAAGAGGATAATTGCCTGGAAATGTGAACGTTCACTGGTCTATATGCGGAAGTGTCATTCACTGAAGAAATGCCCCTGTGTATAAGTCGCACATTAATTCCCCGTGTATAGGTCGCACCCCCATTTTTATAGTGGATTTTGGTACAAATTTTTGTGAGAAAATACGGTACATAAAAAGTCAAGCTGAATCTCTGTTCAGTAAGAGATGTGAGACACGAAAGGCTTTGAGCATCCTCATGTGAGCTTATGTGAGTTGTCTACAGCAGGAGAACCTTATTTCCTGAATAAACACCATGTTTCTGACCTCTATTAGTTGCCAAGCTTACCAAAATAACACTTGATTTGCACTCGATTTCTTGCTCTGTCCCTTGTGCTTTTCTATATTCGGTAAATCTCTACAAAGAAACTATATCAACTAACAACTGATTGATCTTTAAAATGGCAAAAACAAATATTTCACAAATGCATTCGCTAGATTAACTCAAGGTAGCTATTCCAGCATGAAAATTCTGAACAATTATTTATTTATTTATTATTTTTTTTGGCCATCTTAATGTCTGGTCAATTTCATAGAAGGTTTTTTCTAAAAAGGCCTAAAGCCTACAATCAGTGTGAGCTTCGAAGAAAAAAAACATTGCAGTAAATGACAGAACAACTGCCATACCCATTAATTTCAAAAGTTATAATGTTAGTTTAATCAGAGTTGCAAAGAGAAACAAAAAGAAAGAGAAATTGAAAGTTGAAAGGGATGAAGAGATGATGGTGCTAATGAATGTTATTGTACTCAAGTTTAAATAAATTAATAAATAATCTGGGAAACAATGGCACAAACTGAGAGTTCAATTTGCAGTAGCATCACATTTCTTCTCACACAGAACATCTGGTGTCACACAGGTACATCAGATTTAGTTCTTCTAAGACACTATTATAATATATAAACTAGAATGCTAATTGTATTAAGCAGATCAGGTGATGTGAATTTGTGTAATGAGGGAGGGTGTGGCCTAAGGATATCAACACCTGATATCAAGGTGTGCATATTTATTAGACAGCTTCTTGTCCTCAGGCAAAATGGGCAAAAAATGACAAGACTGAAAAGTCAAAATAAGTAAAAGGGATGTAGCCTAAAATTGCTAAGGTATTGGGGCATGAGCACAGAACCATCAACCGGTTTGTTGCAAACAGTCAACAGGGTCATATATAAAGACATTAATTAGCTGCCAAAGATTTGAGAAGAAACAATCGTGAAGCTACAAGGAATCCCTCATCCTGTCATATTCCAGAGTGTCGAGGGCAGCGGACCAGTGGCCTAGAGGTTATGGAGATGGCCCCAGATCAGAAGATTGTGGGTTCGATTCCCTCGCCCGTAGGTTGCCCTGAGGTACCCATTGAGCAAAGTACCATCCCCGTCACTGTCCCCTGCTGCACGTGTGTATGGGTGAAAAACAGAGATTTAATTTCGTTGTGTTGTGCCTTTCACAATGACAAGGGTAGTCACTTTCACTTTCTTAAAAAAAAAAAAAAGTAGTACAAGGTATTCAGTGCTCATGTGACATGGCCGAGATAAGGACAGCTGAAACCCGACCACCACTGACCAAGACACAAGCTGAAATATCTCAAGGTTTTCAGAGGTTTTATGGACTGATGAGATGAGAGGGACCAGATAGATGGGCACAGATCAGTAACGGGCACAGAGCTCATTTTGACTCCTGCAAGGTGGAGGTGGGGTACTGGTGTGGGGTGGTATCATTAAAGATGAGCTAGTAGGAACTCTCTGGGTTGAAGATGGACTCAAAATCAACTCCCAAACCTAGTACCAGTTTTCAGAAGACATTTTCTTCAAGCAGTGGTTCAGGAAAAAGTCTTTCAAGAAGACCATGATGTATGCAGGACAATGCTGGATGCTACATATGGCTCCCCCCTGCTGCACAGCCTGTATGGGTTAAATGCAGAGGATGCATTTTGTTGTGTTTCACAATGACAAATAGTCACTTCCCCTTTCACTTTGAGAAGATGGTGCATTTTGCAATGTCAGAAATAAAGAAAGCTTCTAAGAACAGCATTGGACTACAGTTAAAACACTGGCCTGTCATCTCACTTATTTACTTCATTATTGATGCAACTATTCCTATCTTTCACCCACTTTGTCCTTCTATTCTCTCTGTCTCTCTCTCTCTCTCCGCTATAGTCTGGCTTTCTTTGCCTCTGCCAGTTTCTTAGCATTTGCGTTGTACTCAGCTGGCTGAATTTCCCCCCAGCATCCGGACTTATGAATGTGTGTGTGTGGGTGTGTGTGTGTCACATACACAGGAGTTTGTGTGCTGTTATTGCTTTGTGGAAGAATTTTTGTCAGTTCTCTGTCAGTGAGCAGTGATACACAACACAGTACAGTACGGAACACCCACACCGTACGCCAGTCATACTTCCTTCACCTGTTAATTAACAAAACACACACACACACACACACACACACACACACACACACACACACACACACACAAGGAATACAGACAGGCAGCTATCTGTGTGCTGCAGGCTCTCCCAGCTTGGAGCTCTGTGTGTGTGTAAGTATGGTTTATTCCTCTTACAGCGCTGAGAGGCATTTTAATAAGAGAACAACACACACACACACACATACACACACAGAGCAATCCGCCTCTCTATCCTTATCCCTAGCTCTTTCTCAATTTCACTCCTTTCCTCGCTGTCTTCTTTTTTTGCTCTCTTACCCTACTCTCTGTCTCTCTCTCTCTCGCTCACTCACTCTCTCTCTCTCGACTCTTCTAAATTAAATGTTTCCTTGTAGTGTAGACTAGATTTATGATGGGAGTGTAGACACATGCAGCCAAACATGGGAACAGCTCAATATTCAACACACATAAGCACACACCTCCACACACTCTTTCTGTCTTTCTCTTGAACCTGTCTCATTCCCACACATTGTTTTTACTTTTAATGCTTAGATTGTTAATAACACTGTTTATGGATACACGGAAGGCGTGAGCTTTGTGTGTGTGTAGGAGCTGAGTACGGAGTGCAAAACATACAGAATGGATGGATAGAAAAGGTCTGATGTTTACTAAAATGGCTGCTAAGGAGAAGCAAGGGACAGATTTAGCACTAAGAGAGAAAAGGAGAGAAACAAGGAGAGAGAGAGAGAGAAAGTGATGACCTCCTTCAAGTCGGATTTAGATACACAACTCAGATAATGAAATAATGACTCTTATACTGTGAGTGGCAAAAGCATGCAAACCATTAGGATTACTACTTGTTTTTAATAGATGAAAATAGTCTCTTTAGAAAACAAAAAAAAACAAAAAAAAAAAACATGAAGAAGAATCAGGTGTGAACGGATGCTATATTTTTAAAAAACAGTTGATGCTCAGGCTGAAAAAGTGTCCAATACCATATCTAAAAGGTTGGGACTAATCCAAAATTGTCTCAGAACGGAATCAAATCTAGGAGTTATCCCCCAAAGAAGTGGAGGACTGCAAAAATCCAAGATCCAGATTTGTGATTCTATATGTGATTCTATATTTGTGAGTCTATATGTTCACAAAGGCTATATGTCCACAAACTTTTTTAGCATAACTTTTATCACACTGGCTAATGTTAATGCTCATCATCAGGAAAATGCAGATCAGCAGTTGTGTGGAGGGTTGCAAAGAGATCACATGGGGCAGTGGTGGTCTAGTGGTTAGCGATTGAAGGGTTGTGAAAGTCCAGTAGGTTACCCTGAGGTACCCTTGAGCAAGGTACCATTCCTATCACTGCTTCCGGGTTGTTGGATATGCCTGCCTCCTGTTGCAGAGTGTGTGTGGGTTAAAAGCAGAGGTTGCACTGAGTTGTGGTTCACTGTGTGCTGTTCAAAATGACAGATGTTCAGAGAAAGGAAAAGTTGCATTTCTGCAAAAGACCCCAAGCCCATCTGTGAAACATGGTGGTGGTAGTATCATGGTTATTATCATTGTTTCACTGCATCTGGCCCTGGATAGCTTGTCATCATTAAAAACAAAGAATTCTTAATCATACCAATCAATTCTTCAGAAAAATTTCAGCTCAGCACATCTACCAACTGAATCGAAAGAGAATGATGAATAAAGTTAATGTTTGGGAATGGTTTAGTCAAAGCCCTGACCTGAATCAAATAAAAGTGTTGTGGGAGGAAGTGAACAGTTAATGAGCACCCCAAAGTAGAAGCTGTTCTTTATGGAAACACTGGGCTTAAATTCCATCAAATAAACATGTAGTGCCAAATGATAGTTTCAAGAAAAGTTTCCTTTCAATCACTGCTGCACAAGGGAGATACTGCACAAGGGAGTCACGTCACACGAGATACTGAAAGTAATGGCAAACATATTTGTGGCATTAACAGAAATGTATTATTGCATCATTTTCTTTATTAAATAAGTGCACTTTTTTTGTCTCACTTCTTTAATTTGGTTCACTGTGTCTACTTTTAGGACTGAAAAAAATCTGATGTTTTGAATAATTTATGCAGAAATATATATATATATATATAAAATAACCTTTATAACCCAGCCACTAGGGATGCACAAGCCAGTGTATTTCTTCGTGCCGGTCCCAAGCCCGGATAAATGGGGAGGGTTACGTAGGGAGGGCATCCGGTGTAAAACTTTGCCAAATCAATATGCGGACAATGACACAGAATTCCATACCGGATCGGTCGAGGCCCGGGTTAACAATGACCGCCACCAGTACCAGCCACCAGTACTGTTAGCCTACAGGGTGCTGGTGGAAATTGGACTACTGTTGGCCAAAGGAGAAAAAGAAGAAGAAGAGGAGGAAGGCATGTCCAGATGGAGATGGAGAGAAAGAAGGGGCGGAGGTGGTCTAGTGGTAGGGTACTTGCGTACGGACCTCTGGATCAAGAGGTTCCCGGTTCGAATCCCACCTCTAGCACTACCACCACTGGGTCCCTGAGCAAGACCCTTAACCCTGATTTGCTCCAGGGGGACTGTCCCTGTAATTAGGAGATCAGGAGATCATGTAAGTCGCTCTGGGATAAGAGCATCTGCTAAATGCCATAAATGTAAATGTAAGGGGCGAAGAGTGGAAGTGAGGGTAGGGAGTTTGAATACTGGTGGCTGGTACTGGTGGCGGTCATTGTTAACCTGGGCCTCGACCGATCCGGTATGGAATTCTGTGTCATTGTCCGCATACTGATTTGGCAAAGTTTTACACCGGATGCCCTCCCTACGTAGCATGACTGGTAAAGGTGGAGAATTAGCTGATATGATGGAGAGAAGGAAGATTGACATTTTGTGTGTGCAAGAGACTAGATGGAAGGGTAGTAAGGCCAGGTGTATTGGAGGAGGGTTTAAACTGTTCTACCATGGTGTGGATAGAAGGAGGAATGGGGTAGGTGTTATCCTGAAGGAAGAGTATGTGAAGAGTGTTTTGGAGGTGAAGAGGGTGTCAGGGAGGGTGATGAGTTTGAAGCTGGAAGTTGAAGGTGTGATAATGAATGTTGTTAGTGCTTATGCTCCACAAGTTGGTTTTGAGATGGAAGAGAAGGAAAAATTCTGGAGTGAGTTAGATGAAGTGATAGAGAGTGTACCCAGGGGAGAGAGAGTGATGATTGATGCAGATTTTAATGGTCATGTTGGTGAGGGGAACAGAGGTGATGAGGAGGTGATGGGTAGGCATGGTGTTGTAGATTTTGCAAAAAGGATGAAAATGGCTGTAGTTAATACTTATTTTAAGAAGAGGGAGGAGCACAGGGTGACGTATAAGAGTGGAGGAAGATGCTCACAGGTGGATTATATTCTTTGCAGGAGGGTCAGTCTGAAAGAGATTGGAGACTGCAAAGTAGTGACAGGGGAGAGTGTAGCTAAACAGCATAGGATGGTGGTCTGTAGGATGACCTTGGAGGTCAAGAAGAGGAGGAAAGTGAGGGCAGAGTCGAGGATAAAGTGGTGGAAGCTGAAGGAGGAGGACTGCAAGGTGGAACTCAGGCAGGAGTTAACACGGGCACTGGGAGGAGTTGAAGAGCTACCCGATTGCTGGGAAACTACTGCAGAAGTGATAAGGCAGACGGCTAGAAATGTACTTGGTGTGACATCTGGAAGGAAGAAAGAGGATAAGGAAACCTGGTGGTGGAACCAAGAAGTCCAGTAGTTTATTCAAAAGAAGAGGGAGGCAAAGAAGACATGGGACAGTCAGAGAGATAAAGAAAGTAGACAGGTGTACAAGGAGATGACCCGCAGGGCGAATAAAGCAGTGGCGAAGGCCAAAGATAAGGTGTTTGGTGAATTGTATGAGAGGTTGGACAGTAAAGAGGGAGAAAAGGACCTTTACCGATTGGCGACACAGAGAGACAGAGCTGGGAAAGATGAGCAACAGGTCAGGTCAATTAAAGATAGAAATGGAAACGTACTCAAAGGTGAAAAGAGCGTGTTGAGCAGATGGAAGGAGTACTTTGAGGGGCTGATGAATGAAGAAAATGAGAGAGAGAGAGAAGATTGGATGATGTGAGGAGAGTGAACCAGGAAGTGCAGCAAATAAACAAGATGGAAGTAAGGGCAGCGATGAAGAGGATGAAGAATGGAAAGGCTGTTGGACCGGATGACATACCAGTGGAAGCATGGAGATGTTTAGGGGAGATGGCAGTTGAGTTTCTGACCAGATTGTTTAACACAATCTTGGAAAGTGAGAAGATGCCTGAGGAGTGGAGACGAGGTGTACTGCTACCAATCTTCAGGAATAAGGGTGATGCACAGAGCTGTAGCAACTATAGAGGGATAAAGTTGATCAGCCACACCATGAAGTTATGGGAAAGAGTCGTGGAAGCTCGGTTAAGAAAAGAGGTGAGGATCAGTGAACAGCAGTATGGTTTTATGCTGAGAAAGAGCACTACAGATGCAATGTTTGCTCTGAAGGTGTTGACGGAGAAGTACAGAGAAGGTCAGAAGGAGCTGCATTGTGCCTTCATGGACTAGGAAAAAGCATATGACAGGGTGCCTAGAAAGGAGTTGTGGTTTTGTATGAGGAAGTCTGGTGTTATAGAGAAGTATGTGAGAGTAGTTCAGGATATGTATGATGGAAATGAGTATATTAAAGGGAAAGCTCAGGTTAGATGTCTTGGAGACAAGGTTAGAGAAGCAAGGTTGCGTTGGTTTGGACATGTGCAGAGAAGAGATGAGGATTATATTGGGAGAAGGATGTTGAAGATGGAGCTGCCAGGAAAGAGGAGAAGAGGAAGACCAAAGAGGAGGTTTATAGACGTGGTGAGAGAGGACATGCAGATGGTCGGTTTGAAGCAGGAAGATGCAGAGGACCGTAAGAAATGGAGACAGTTGATCCGCTGTGGCGACCCCTAAACGGGAGCAGCCGAAAGAAAAAGAAGAAGATATATAAAACATTTATGTCATTTAAGTGAATGACTGTGACTAATATTGCGCAATATATTAAAAATACTGAAAAGTTCATAGCACACACTTAATAATTAACGGCTAAACAAAAAGCCTACAGTTTAAACATTCAACTGTTACTTTTCTTGGACCTCATTTATATTTCCAGGGCTTTCTTTTTTTTTTTTTTCAGTTTTCAAATTTTCTGCAAAACCGCTCTATACATTTCCATCTTTTCCAGAATGCATGAAAACTCTTCAGCTGGTAAGCTAATATGGACGAACCCAAGTGTGTGGTCCATATAGGCAGCTCATATGCATAATAAACTGGGTTAAAAATCAATAGAAACGAAAAGGCATTTCTCCTCAATGTGCATCTCTCTGTTTTTTTTCTCTGTTGAGACTTTTGTGTTATTTTTTTCCAGCAAGCACTCAATGAACAAAGTGCTAATAACCAGGCTAGCTCTGTGGCCAAAGGGCTGAAGAGGAAGCATTAACTGCTTATGTGTGAAAGCCTTTTCTCAACTATATAGGAACTGAGTACCAGCAGGGAGAGAGCGGGAGAGATAAAGAGAAAAGAGGGAGACTGAGAGTGGAAAGAAAGACTGTGTGTGTATGTGTTTGTGGAGGGATATAGATGGGTCTTGCTCCAGGGCCAACGGCAGTCCGATTTCGCACTGACTCATGTGTTTAACTGCGTCACACTATAAGACCAGAATAAGCACTTATGGATGATTATTTTTAAGGATATCCTTCTTCGCTGGAGGTTATTTTCTAAGCTAGTTTGCTACAGATGGCCAAATCGAATAAGTGAATTAAAACCAGACAGGCTAATATCTGGTAACCCTCAGGCGCAAACATTCATGCCTGTGTGCGTGTTTCAGTGGGAGTATGCTGTTCAATGAGCAAAAAAAAAATGCTCATTTGTCATGGTGTAATAATAACCATGTTTGACATGTTTTTTTGATTTTGAGGTTAAGATCTGAACTTTTGGACTTTTGGTATTCATAGACAAATGTCTATTTTACATAGATTGGTTCAGATAAATAAAGGTCACCAAGGCAACTTTTTCCAAAAACCTGAAAATGAACCACAAAAATCACAGTCTCTAGAGTTCAAACGTTCTTAGGAATAAAGACCAGCCATTTGAAAAGCTGTCTTTCTGTTTTCTGAAAGCTCCCCACTTATAATACCCAGCAGAAATTCACCAGTTTGTTTATCTAGCAAACGACCAAAAAAAAACCAAAAAGATGTAGATATCAGCCATGGGGGAAGCAGTGCACGTTTTGTGCTTCATATGTAGCATGAAGCACAGAAGCTTATATTTGCTTTTGGTTGGAGGAGTGGATGTGGAAATACTTCCAGCTAGCTGGGCAAATTACCGTATATGTTATAAAGCTGTTGAGTTTTTTCTACTAAATGAGACCTGTGAAGAAATGGGTTCTTCTAAATTATTCTCAGTTATTAGGAACGTGTAAAGTATTTTGGCAACCATAACCACTTATGATATAACAGAACAGAATGTCCATCCATCCATCAATCCATTAATCCATTAATCCATCCATCCATCAATCAATCCATCCATCCTTTTTTTGAATTTCCTATCTTAACTAGACATGCTGGGAGTGTTATCTAGCAATCACAGGGCAAGACAGAGAAATACCCCGGACTGGAGTGTGATGTAAAACGTCCCCGTTTTGTAGTTTTGTTTCTAGGATCCAGGGTAAACATAGTTCAAAAATATTTCCCCAATAAGTCTGCATCATTTAAACCTTAAGATGTCTTCTTCTTTTCTTTCGGCTGCTCTCGTTGAGAGGCCGCCACAGTGGATCAACCGTCTCCATTTCTTCCGGTCCTCTGCATCTTCCTCCTTCAACCCACCACCTGCATGTCCTCTCTCACCACGTCCATAAACTTCCTCTTTGGTCTCCTCTTTCCTGGCAGCTCCACCTTCAACATCCTCCTCCCAATATAATCCTTGTCTCTCCTCTGAACATGTCCAAACCAGCGCAACCTTGCTTCTCTAACTTAGTCTCCAAAACGTCTAACCTGAGCTGTCCCCCATTTCTAATCCTGTCCATCCTCATCACACCCAATGAAAATCTCAGCATCTTTAACTCTGACACCTCTGGCTCTGCCTCCTGTCTTTTCGTCAGTGCCACTGTCTCCAAACCATTCAATATAGCTGGTCTCACTACTGTCCTGTAAACCTACTACTACTACTACTGTCCAGCTTTCAATAGCTGCCCCCTTCTGCATGTGTGTGTATGGGTGAAACGCAGAGGTTGAATTTCGTTGTGTTGTGCTGTGCTGTTTTTCACAATTACAAGGGTAGTCACTTTCACTTTAAACTCCTCAATCTTTGTCACCTCTTTTCCCTGCATCCTAACCACTCCACTTTCCTCCCTTTCATTAACACTCATGTTCTACTCAGTTTCATTCCTCTCCTCTCTAGCGCATATCTCCTTCTCTCCAGGTTCTCCTCAAGCTGCTGCCTTCTCTCACTACAAATCACAATATCATCAGCAAACAACCTAATAAACACAGGGATGAGAGCACAGGCGATCGGAGGCAGACCTCTAAAAGAAAGTCTCTGCAAGGAGACTATATTTTGGTGAATATTACTTTTATACTTCTGCAATACACTCTTATCGAGCACTTTTATACATGAAATGTGAAGCAAAGGAAATTAGTGTCAAACGTTTTCTGTTTAGATGTACCACTATTTTTCATGATCAATATTGGTTGGGTATAGTAAATAAAAATGTCTATATTTGTGTTGTGGACATTGTGGCCCTGGATTCCTATCACCACCAAGTGAACTGAAAGAAATTTCTTCACAATAAACCATGACAAATCACTCTTCACTATTCTCATCACTCTAAATGACCTTGTTCACAAAGCAACCATTGAATTATGTGAAAATTTTGAAAGAACAATAGTTTTCCTTTAAGTTGAAACAATAAGTAGGCTTTTTTACAGCCTACCATGGCATTATGAGAAGAAGAAGAACTGTATGGTAGGCAAAATTGCTAAATTGTTTACTTGAGTCATTAAATTTGAAGTGGGGCATGAGGGCAGAGTAAACACCATTGATTTTGCAAGCTCATGGCCTTGTTTATTGACACAGAGTCCAGAAAATAGCTCCAGTTCAATAGCAGCAATTGCACCGAATTGGGTTTTCAGACTTGCATGCTGGTGAGTGATCTCCCTCAGATACGTTTATTGCATGTTAGATGGTTCATAACAGAGTCCACATTCATGTGAAACCAGCTATCAAAAAAAAAACAAAAAAAAAACCTGACATCAGTGTCAGTGCAGATGGAAACCGGAATGTACTAAGGATGTGTTTGTAGTTCTGTTGGGTAACTCAGAATTCCAGGAGCCTCTGAACCTGACGTGGATTTACAGGAGCTGGATTTTGTTACATGAAGCTGTACTCGAGCCAGTTGTTTTGCTGTAGAATATTTCTATTCTTGCATTCAAACCCACACATTGTGCCTCATAACTGGTCGCAGTAAGTTTAAAAAAGTGGTAACTACTATCACTTTCCTATAGGTTGTACTGTATACAGACCTATAATAACTGAAGAAAGTTTGAATAGTGTAAATCAAGTGTAATGTTCATCATTAAAGTGTAAATCAACATGGGACAGCACTGGTCTAATGGTTAGGGACTAGGCTCTGTGATCAGATGGTTGTGGGTTCAAATCCCAAACCAGAAAGTTACCATGAGGTAGCCTTAAGCAAGGTACCGTCCCCATCACTGCTCCCCCACTGCTCACATACTGCTTCTTATTAGACATAAAACCTGCTTCCCTGTTGTCCAGGGGCTCAACGATTACCCTGATTTTATCCTCTGCTTTTCATAATTGCTTTGCTCTAAATATATTCATGTTTTGTCAGTTGTACACGAGGCATGTGCACACTAAAAAGTGGAAGGGAATTCTCTGGAGTGATCTTTCACAAGATGCAGCTCACTTTACGATGGAGAAAGGCAGAGTTGATTCTGACATCAGAGGAGAGAAAAGGAGGAAATGGTTGGACTTTCACAATTACATACGCACACACACACACACACACACACACACACACACACACACACAATTTTGAGTAGCAGCAAGATGACAGAATGTGATAAAAACAGAAATGGATAGCAGGATGGAGGAATAGAGACAAAAAGGACTAAGGACTGACGTAGGGGAATGTCTGTCTGTCTGTCTGTGTCTGTCTCGCTCTCTCTCTCACGTAAAACAGTTTTGCTCAAAAAAGATAAGGGTTGCCATCACAATCATCTTCTTCACTCTCCTTCCTAAACAGCTAAACAATGTAAGAGTAAACACTCTGCTCTCACGCTCTCTCCCTCTTTCTCTCTCTCTCTCTCTCTCTCTCTCTCTCAGATCACACAGCACACAGATACATAATTGAACTCTTTCAAAGTGGGCTCTAATATTGCAGCCTCTAAAGAGCTGGTGTTTGGGAATTGATTGACTGCTGGGTCACTTTAATGAGTTCTATGGGATTTTGGAGAATATTCCAATCTCTTCGTATATTTACAAATGCTTCAGCTTGTGCAGAGCTCTGTAATGAAGTTTGAATGTTACTCCTCCGCTCGTTTGCTCTGTTTAGACATCCTGTCTTTTAGCTGGTGCTGAGGAGCAGCTGCTCCTCGAGATATCGATCAAAGTTTAACGTGGCTCAACCGACGAGGTATCGACAAGTAAGAATTCCTCTCTCCCTCGATCACTCTCTCTCCTTCTAGGAATGCATGATGACATCAGAACCATACTGTTGCTGGAAACAGATCTGATCAACAATTCATTGTAGTCTGGAGGACATCCCGAGTCAGTGCATTCCTGATAATGAAAGCACGCTTCTAATCACAGGAAATCAAAGCAAATAGGAAATATTTCCCAGCTGTCCAAAAACAATATCTAATTTATTTTATTTTTATGCTACTTCTTCATTCTCATGGTTCCCAGTTCCCAGTTCCAAGATGTCTTTGCCTATTGCCTACTGTATTCTTGTGGTTGTGATGGACTAGTGACCTTTCCGAAGTGTTTCTCTGCCTTTTGCCCATCGTCAGCTGGGATTGGCTCCAGCACCATTTTAGAATAAGCGGTAACACAGAGCCTTTCTTTAGTGGATAGACAGAACATTTTTCCTTGCCCCTTTTCAGCGCTCTGATTTTAGTCAGTGAGCCTGTACTTGGTCAGCATCTGCGTCTGCTTTTTAACTTTTAACAGTCAGGAGAAACTTTTTAAGTTTAAAAACTCTACAACTCTCTCCGTTTAAGGCACACAGCATTCCCGTTGCATGGAGTTGTACATTTTGAAAGTGACTATTTGTCATTGCGAGCAGAGTGAACAACATAAAATTCACCTTTTGCATTTAACCCACAGCTATATCCTACACCCATGAAGTGGTGGTGGGGATGTTACCTTGCTCAAGGGTACCCCAGTGCAACCTACTGGTCAGGGATTCAAACCACGACCTTCTGATCCTGGGGTCTAGTCCTGAACCACAAGGCCACCGCTGCCCAATTATTCCAGGGATTGGTCTGACATCAGTGGTGTGGTTTTTAAGCTAGCGGTTGTTAAGTTAGGACCTCACCCTGGCTCTTCCTTTCTTTCTCCTCTTCCTCCTCTTTTATCACCCTTTTTCCCTGCTGCCCCTTGTTTTCCCTCTCCTTTTCACTTTCGTTCAGTGCAATTCAGCATCTGTCTCTCTTTGTTTATGTTTATCTCTCTATATAGGAATAAATTCATAGGTAAAATAATAGATTTGCTTTTTTTCCTCCCATTTCACTTTATCTCTCTCTCTCATTTTATATATATGGGGCAGCGGTGGCCTAGTGGTTAGGGTGTTGGCCACATGATCGGCGGATCGGGGGTTCGAACCCCTTCCCAGTGGTGGGCTGGCAACCTGTCCAGGGTGCGTCCCCCGTCCTCGCCCTGTGTGCGCTGGGTTGGACACCAGCACTCCCCCGCGACCCCGTTTGGGAAAAGCGGCAGATAATGGATATATATATATATATATATATTTTTTTTTTTTTTCTCCCTCTGTCTCTCCCTTTTTTCTTTTCTGTCTCTCTTTGCTCCTCTCATCCTTTCTCCCACTGTCTTCAGAGGGAAAGCAGACTCCTTATTAGGAAGAAATAACAGTGTTAAATGCAATTTAATGGCTGTTGCTTTAGGGCTGATACAGGACATCAACCTAACAAGATTTAGAATTAAACATGAGTTTATGAGGATCTCAGCCTGTCACACTGCTACATACACTAAGGAGAGAGAGAGAGAGAGAGAAAGCAGAATTAACACTTATCAGTGCATCACCTGTCCCCTGTGTGTCTGTGTGTGTATTTGTGCAGCTTGATGAAAAGGGTGCTGGACTCCTCTACAGCTGGTACAATAACAACAATAATGATTAAATGCGTTAAACATTGAAAATACATTTTGAGACCAGAATCGGTCTTTAGTTTGTTTTCTGTCTAAATTCTTTAGAACACATATTTTTATATCATCCTGTCACCTTCATCATGCAGCAATGGTTGCTAGGTTACACTCTGCTCAACCCCTCCTTCAAGCATTCATTGTTTAATTGTAGCATAGCAACTGTAACTAAGCCTGGGCATCTCTGACAAACATTTAGAACTTTACAAAATGCCACAACTATCAGCTGTCCTCTGACAGTAACAATAGAAATACTAATCATTTTATTCACAGAGCTATAAAGAGCTTTATTTTTTCAGACCTTTAGTGTACAACAGCCAATCAAATACCTCAAATTCCAGCAGCTGCAAGTTAGTGGATATGTCTGTGACTAGAACTGTAGTTTAACTTTCTCTCTTTCTTCTCTTTCCATATCTCTCGTTCTCTGTTGTTCTTTATATGTCTCAGATTTTCATTTTACCGAGCATCCACATTGACAGTGGGAGCTATGGCAACAGGACATTCCTCTATGCACACACACAGTACACACACACACAGGATATTTTTTCCTGTTGTGTTGGCTGGATGGAACATTGAGGACAATAGAATAAAAACAACTTCCCCGAATTCATTCCTTCGCATTCGCAGTGACGCATCCCAAAGCTTCTCTGCCAATAAAAATACACTCCTCTCAGAGGTACAACCACTTTTTTTTTTTTTTAATGGGAACAACTCAGAACAAGAAGAGTCTCAATGAAAGTCTAAATAAAGTTCCCACACTGACACTGGAAGTCCCTCAAGTAATCATATGAAAGTGAAAGTGACAACCCTTGTCATTGTGAAACGCAGCACAGCACAACACAACGAAATTCAAGCTCTGCATTTCACCCATACACACAAGTGCAGCAGGGGGCAGCTCCTGAAAGCGCCCAGGGAGCAGTGACAGGGACAGTACCTTGCTCAAGAGTACCTCAGGGCAACCTACTGGTGAGGGAATTGACCCCATAATCTTCTGACCCGGGGCAACTCCCTAACCACTAGGCCACTGCTGCCCCAATGAGACACTTGCTCCAATAACTCACATTTACATTTGCGGCATTTATCAGATGCTCCATGTCCTGATTACAGGGACAGTCCCCCTGGAGCAACTCAGGGTTAAGGGTCTTGCTCAGGGACCCAGTGGTGGTAGTGCTGGAAGTGGGATTCGAACCTGGGACCTCTTGAGCCATTGGTCCACAGGCAAGTACCCTACCACTAGACCACTGCCACCCCGGCCTTAACACTAAACTTTCAAAGGAGGAATGCGAGCTCTGATTCCTCCTCAATAAATATATTGATCACATGTAACTAATCTCGGGAACCAAAACGTATTATTCTTTGAAGGTGAATCTACTTTATTCATTCACCCTCTGCTCAACGTCTGCCAACTTCCACAGGAGCCCTGAATTACCTCGACTGATCACTGTTGTCGGCTGTTGGCATAGCAACAACCAAGATGTCTGGGTTGCGTTTCAGAAGCCGTCCTTTCTGACAAACATCAAAAGGTCTGTCGTGTGCTTTGGCAGCTGTTGGGCTGGCATTTCAGAAAAGCCACTTGAATTGAGCTTCATCTGACAATTTAACAAAATTTCACCAAGTAGCTGAATGTAGTGGACACTCCTTTAAGACAACATGGTGTGTGTTCCCAATCCAGCCAAGGATTAAAAGTGCTGTTTTAATGCAGGAGAATCTGATGAAATCAGATCAGTCCTCTTCAACCTTAGTCTAAAAGACTGAAGGTTTGTTCCTTGTTATAGCTCACTGTGAGTCACTCTCTGTCTAAGACCACCACCTTAATGAAGATCTGGCACTTTTGCAGGTTGAGATAAGCTTTGGTGGTGTACTACTAATATTTGTAGTAGTGCTTTCTTCAGAGCTGAACTAAAGAAATAAGATCTTGGCTCTTATCTTGGCTGCTCAACTACAGCACTGAGCACTGCTTTTTTTTTTTTTTTTTTTTTTTTTTTTTAAGGGGCAGTGGTGGCCTAGTGATGAGGTAGTTGCACCGGATCAGAAGATTGTGAGTTCGATTCCCTCACCAGTAGGTTACCCTGAGGTACCCTTGAGCAAGGTACCGCCCCTGTCACTGCTCCCAGGGAGCTTTCAATAGCTGCCCCCTGCTGCACGTGTGTGTATGGGTGAAATGCAGAGGTTGAATTCCGTTGTGTTTTGCTGTGCTGCATTTCACAATGACAAGAATAGTCACTTTCACTTTTTCACTTTTTTTTATTCAGGCATTAAGCAAAACAATGTTTAATAGACAAAAGTTTACAGTAAGTAGCAATATGCATTTCAAAATCTTGTTTAATCTCTCCTCAGGAAGTCAGAGTTTAATTAAAGGTTTCTGTTCAGTACCTGGTTTGGAGAAACCTGGAATTAAGTTTGAGTTCTGAAGGCCAGCTCGTTAGAGATCAACAAGACATTCTTGTGACTTTTTACTGATTTTATCTTCATTGGAATTTCTTCTGATGGTGGACCGTCTTAGTAGAATAAGTCAAATCTAACTTTTCAAAAGTGAAACATTTGCTTAATTGCCTGAGACTTCTATTCTATTTTCCCTGATCCTAAGACTTTTGCACAGCACTGTACATGTGAGTTCAGTGGGAAATAATGCAACCTTTCTCTTGCTACTGGATCCACAATGCAGTATTTTTAATATTATCATATTTTTACTATAATGTGTCTTTTCTGGAGCGAATGACTTTCTTTAAGTATATTTTGACTATTAATGATGAATAACACTGATCTCACCTAATGTATGACTGGGTAATCACTGGTGCAAATTTTGGAATTTAGGACATAACTTCAAAATAAAGGGAGGGGGTTTCTCAGAGATTTGGACATGATTCAAGTGTGAATGTAATACTACTCCAACTTGTGTGTGATTTTCCATAAAATCTGCCACTATTACTGGATATTTAGTCCCATCAGGGCCTCTGCTTTGCCTAAAAAAACCATAATACAAAAAGCACACTGCATGCACAGAGCACATTGCATCGGTCTACCTGCGTTAGTTGTCAGCAGTCTGGAGGTCTTCCATAAAAAGTCCAAATGTGTTTCGCTTTCATTAAATTCCGAATTCATGCTTTTTCCATCTTTTTGTGGTGACGTTGCAGTTTACTGGCCACCATGCACATTTTGTGATCACTAAAACCTGTTCATATGAGGGAGAACATTAAAAAGAGGCTCTGGTTTCCTGATGCCACAGAGATTGCATAGCGTTATAGCATAGCTGTGTCGCGTGGAGTTATTGTCTTGTGTCCACATATGGAGAGTTAGCTTAAAAGTGAAGCAAAATCTTCTGCTACCTTTTATGCCCACATTCTCTAAATCATCAAGTGGTGGCCTAGTGGTTAGGGACTAGGCCCCTGGATTGGAAGGTAGTAGGTTTGAATCCCACACCAGGAGGTTGCACTGAGGTATCCTTGAGCAAGGTGCTGTCCCCATCACTGCTCCCTAGGCACTGGAAATAGCTGCCCCCTGCGGCACGGTGTGCATGTGTTAAAAGCAGAGGATGCGTTGTGGTTCACTGTGTGCTGTGCTGTGTTTCACAATGACAAATAGTCACATTCACTTATGAGATTATATTTTTGGATCGCACTGTAATATAAATTAGACTATCAGAGCTGTTAGATATATGATGTGAAAGAGCTGTTAGATATTTGTTTAGATTCTCAAACATTTAAAAGTCTAACTGAAGTCAAAAAGTGCTTGGTTAGTTCTTCACTTAATGTTTTATATGCAGTTAATTCTCTTGACATGCCTCCCCTCCACTTGTCAGAGCAGATCTGCACTCCTGTGGGTGATCCATTTAGAGTTTTTGTGAACGTCTCCTTAAGCTTATTAAAATCTGCCTCCAGAGTAGTGGGTGTGCGTGCGTGCGTTTCCATGTATATCACATAAAAATGGATCAGCATGTGGAAGCGGCATCTTAATTTGTTTTCTGCCAGAGAACCTTCATTTGAAGTGAAAGTGACTAATTGCCAATGTGAAACACAGCACACAGTGAAACGCTTCCTCTGCATTTCACCCATACACACACGTGCAGCAGGGTGCAGCTATTTAAAGCTGCCCTGGGAGCAGTGATGGGAACAGCACGTAGCTCAAGGGTATCTTGTGGCAATCTACTGGTCTGGGATTTGAAGACACAACCTTCTGATCCTGGGGCCTAGTCCCTAACCACTGGGTACGGTGGGTACTTCATACTACCCTTGTTATTGGATGCACTGTTTTTGCAACTGTGCACACGTATACAGAACACAGTTCCCACCAGTATGAAAACTACTTTCAGAAACGACACTTTCCCTAAAAAAATATATGTACTTTTTAACATTTTTTGTGTTTAAATAACATAAACAGCATTAAGACAAGATTAACAAATAAAGATTGGTTAAACCACTTCTTATCCTATATGTAGGGTTAAACCAAGATACATAAACTATTCTTTGAATTTGAACTGAGAGAGATCCACACTACCTGATCTTTTTAACAGAAATGTTATATCACGTACTCCTGCAGATGTTGCCATTCTCAGCTGTTTGTTTTGTGCTTTTGAATGCTTTCTGGCTGCTTTTGGATGCTTTTCTTGTTTCTCTCTGCCCTTTAGATGCTCTGACTACAGGGAATCAGAAACACAAGAGTTATCAAGCCCTTGCTCGCTTCCTCAGGAAACCCCTGAGAATCAGATCGACTCTCCCACTTCTGACAGTCAGCCAGCAGAGAAAAAAAAAAAAAAAAAAAAAAAGAGCCTGCGTCTCCACCATGAAATCTGACAGATCATTTATCCTTACTCAACACTTTCCCACTCTTCCACTACACCAGCAGATAAAAGAACATGTGGTCAATGTCTGCTGGCCTCTGTATCAGAGAAGAAGAGAAACAGGAGAGAAGAAGAGAAAGCAGGAGTTTGACTCTCAGGGAAGATGCTGTGTTTTCAACACCAAAAGCTATGATGCCCAGATTTGTCCCATTTTAAACGGCAGTTACTTTTTGGAAAAGCCCAGTCTTTCACTCCACTACTATTATCATTTTTTTCACAAGTTTATCGATGACTAACACCACTACTGTGCTTTAATAATTACTTTAGTTTTCATGCATTTGAGTGGAATTCTCCAGAATTTTTATTTTGTGTTTTTCCATCATTCCTGAAATCAAAATCGATTTAAATGATCAATAATGCAGAAAAGATGATCCCTCTGTGTGTCCATCAGACAGTGGTGGCCTAGTGGTTAGGGAGTTGGCCTAATCAGAATCTGAAGATTGTGGGTTCAAACCCCTTACCAGTAGGTTCCCCTGAGGTACCCTTGAGCAAGGTACTGTCCCCGTCACTGCTCCCCAGGCGCTTTCATAGCTGCCCCCTGCTGCCCGGTGTGTGTTTGTGCATGGGTTAAATGCAGAGATCCAATTTTGCTGCGGTTCACCGTGTGCTGTGCTGTGTTCTCACAATGACGAGAATAGTCACTTTCACTTTTTTACTCTGAGATGTCTTGATTTGAATATCCTGAATTTAATGTCTATAAGAGAAATTGGATTTTAATTGTATTAATATTTGTTACTTTTAGTTTTAATAGGAATATTTTCATTATTTTTACTGCATGAAGCAACGCGACAGTACTGTATGTGAAGGTATCTGTACTTCTACTTTAACAACAGATGTGTGCACCTCTGTTGAAGAGAGGTGAAGAGCGAAAGCTGGAAGAGAGAGAGAGAGACAGACAGAAAAAGAAAATAATAAGACAATGAGGAGGGCCATTCTAATTAGGCAGAATGCTTGCCACTACTCTCTCTCTCACTCACACACACGCACATGCACGCACACACACAAACACACACACACACATGCATAAAGCCAGGAGTTAATGGGGACACATGTTAAACTGATACAGCAAAGATCTACCCGTCACAAAGTAGAGGCTAAAATGTCGCTGCTATAATTACGTTGACATATGTGAGGAGGTTTCATTACCTAACGTTTTTTTTTCTCCACACACACACACACACACACACACACACACACACACACACACACACACACACACACACACACACACATCCATCCACCCATGCGTGTTCAGACATATATAACTCCTGTGTAATGATGGAAATTACTGTAAAATGTATGGAAATGTAAAGCGTAGGATCAGAACTCCTTGAGGGCATCTCTGCTCTACTTGGCAAATGAAGATCTCTCATATCTCTCTCTCCTTTCCCTCCTCTCATTCTTTTCCCACTTCCCCTTTTCTTTCTCTCTCTTCGGTACTCCTTTCTCTTTTCTCTCCTCATCACTTTTCCTCAGTCCTGGTCTCCTTTCTGTTATGCTCTACCGTCGCGTTCCCATCATCTCCTCTCTTTTGCTCTTCTCTTGACCTTTACTCATTTCTTTCCTTCTCCTCTCCTCCTATTTTTTCTTGAACTCTTCTCTTTTAATCTCCTTTCTCCACTTTTGACTTTTCTTTGTCTTTTCATTCTTTGTTTTGTTTTTACTTCACCTGGATAAAAGGCAACAAAGGGGGTAAACTGTTGTTCTAACTCATGGAAGTAAATACATTTGCTGAGACTTTCGTAACAGAAGAGGAAGCTTTAGGGCACTCAGGCTGGAGTGCTGGGGGTTTATGTGAAAATTCTTCTTTGGCAGATTTAAAGAGCTTGTATGATCCATACAACATAAATAGTGTTAAAAATGACTATCCATAAATTGTTGTCCCACTTGTAACCCTCTTAGTACAAAAGCGTCTGTGAAGTAATTAAATAAATATGAACGCTGGTAAGAAATAATGCACTTTTAACCATCACGCATCAAAGAGTTGTGATATACAACTGTAGTCCAGGACTGATCCGTTGAGCTCCTGTAAGCAAAAGCTCAAACTAAAAGGAATTAAAGTGTGTGAGTGTGTAGGAGCAGCCCTGGAGAAAAAGAGAACATTGTGGTTAGTGTGTGAGGTGAGCATGGAACTCAATCTCTCTCTCTCTCTCTCTCTCTCTCTCTCTCTCTTTAACGTGTTTTCCTTCTCCTTCCTCTCCCTCCTTTCTCTCTCTCACACTCTCTCTGACTCTTTCTCGATCTCTCTCTTTTTTCCTTCCTCCTTCTCCCTCTACACAATCTGTCTCTTTCTTCTTCTCATGCTTCTCTCTCACTAGTGCTCTGATAGTGATCTGTCTCTATCTCTCTCTCTCTCTCCCTCTCCCTCTCTTTCTCTCTCTCTCTGTCTGTCTGTCTGTCTGTCTGTCTGTCTCTCTCTCTCTCTCTCTCTCTCTGAGGGTGCTGGCAGGTTGCCGGGGGGAGTTAGTTAGCGGTGTTAACCTGAATGACCTCACCACTGAGGGGAGTGTGTTAGAAAGAGAAACCTCATATAGAGCAATCACACACGCAAGCGCGCACACACACACACACACACACACAGTACTGGCAGCTTCCGTGCTTGGCTGCTTTCTGGCGGCCCGATCTAGTTCTGCCGGATCCTGATTGATCATTCCATTTCCACTTTATCTTTAATCAAAGCACCCCAGAAAACTCAGATGTTTAATTAATGAGATGCGAAATGGGGCCCACTCACTGGCTCCCAGAAAGCCAGCTTTAATTAAATATTCATGAGCCGGCGACTGCTAATCGCCACTCTCTGCTCTCTCACTTGCTTGTTGGACTTGTGAGGAAGAGGAGGAGGAGGAGGAGGAGGATGAAGGATTTGACACCTGTCATCGTCATTTCGTCTCCACAGCAACAGTGGTTCACGGTCCCTCAGTGGTGAACTCTACTGAAGTTCTTTTTCAAACTTTCTTTTTTTGACATTATCAGGCAGGGAGAGACAGTAAGTGTGTAACTGTGTGTTTAGAAGGAATAAAGCATCGGTTCTTTTCACAGAGGACAATTACACACAGTCCATCAGCTTCAGCACACAAACACACTCTTAGCATACACTCTCATATACAGATACACAGAACTGTAGACTAAAGGGAAACCTTTTTCTTTAGTCTGGCTTACTGAGTCTAAATAATAAATAATAATCAAGTAATAATAACATTATTTTTATTACTGTTATTGTTATTATTGTTGTTGTTATTTTGTCTTTTGTTAGAGATTAGTTAAACGTATTGATCTACATATATTAAACATTAAAATACATTTCATAAAATCTACAAATGATTTGGCACATGTATGATTAATTCTTTTAAATCCAAGTGGACTCCTCTGCTACTAGTGAGGCAAAATCTTGCTCATTTAAAAAAAAAAAAGTATACTATTAGATCCACACTGTTGATGTTTAAGGTTTATGCATCATTTACAAGTAAAGCTTTTGAGACAAAGCACACATTTAGCTTAGCTTTAAAGTTGATGAGCACAATTTTACATCCAAGCAGTGCATACATTTTTATAATACACACAGTGAAACTACAAACTCATCTAGTATGCAGTCATGCAGAAATCTCAGAAACTTCTGCAGAGATACAAAGTAAATGAGGACATCAGAACGTAGGACATGATCTGTCTGTCTGTCTCTCTCTCGGTCTCTCTCTCTCTGTCTGTATGTGTCTCTCTCTCGGTCTCTCTCTCTGTCTGTCTGTGTCTCTCTCTCGGTCTCTCTCTCTGTCTGTCTGTGTCTCTCTCTCGGTCTCTCTCTCTGCAGATCCAGTTGTACACCAGCTCTGTTCTGCACCTCTGGAGCTACAGGCTCTTCTGCAGCTGAGATGGTGTGGGGGTGTGTGTGGTTGTGTGTGTGTGTGTGTGTGTGTGTGTGTGTGCGCGCCTTATGCCTAATGAGCCCACAGTGCAACAGTCTGTGTACAGAATGAAAGTAGGACACACACACACACACACACCCACACCTGTTTATCATTCTTTGGTGAGGTTTAGGCAGATGAACAGGTGCCTCCAAATCCAGCGGTTTTAAACTTGTAGCCAGCAAACTTGCAGTTGCTATGTAGCTGGTTGCTACGTCTCCTAAGCAGAGATATAAACAGAAACAACAACAGAATGTTCCTCAAAGCTGGCCTGATCAATCACATTCATCTGCGACTTGGAGTTTGTTTAGTTCCACTGCAACAAGATACAAACAGTGTGGAGCGAGGTGTTGAGACAGAGCTGTCAAAATAAGGTTAATCCAAACAAACAAGCCAAAGCATACGCACCTCAATGCACCACTTAAGACACACACACACACACACACACACACACACACACACACACACACAGCCATATTCAGCACCTGGGGAGCAGTGATGGAGACAGTACCTTGCTCAAGGGTGCCTCAAGGCAACCTACTGATCAGGGGCCTAGTCCCTAACCACTTGGACACCAATCCCTCAAAACCTTTGGCCAGGAATCAAACATGGTTCGCCTATGTTCACCACTATACAAGCAAGATATTTATCTTGTAAATACTGCATGTATGTTAAACTGTGATGCTTGAAATGTTGAATTCTTCCATATATTTGCATCAATAAGACCTAAAACATCAAAAGTCATAAAAGTTGAGAGACAGCCCAGGTAAACTATTACTGCATCATACTTATGTGGTAATTTATAAGGAAAATTATCCAAAGCTGTGAATCATCTCTTAGTGGGCAAATATGTGAAAAAATAATACCACCACCATAGATGAGACAGGGTTCTAATTCCAGACAGTCTTTGTTGTTCAGTGCTCCCTGGACAGTGTTCTCATGAACATTAACATTAGCCAATGGGCAAGAGGAGTTGTGTAGTGGCTTAGAAGAAACCCTGGGTTCCTTCATGATGTCAAAGACTGTGACATGCCTTGAATTTGGATTTTTATTTCTTGGTTGATCACTCCTTGGGAGGGTAACACTGGTTTTGAATTCCCTCCATTTGTTAACAGTCTGTCTGGCAGTGCTCAGTGGAGTCCAGGCTCTTCAGACAAAATATTCTGTTCTTTGCAGGGCTGATGAGTATCAACAAGTTGGTTCCTCAGAAGCTCCTCTGTTCATGCCATGGTACACTGGCAAAAACATAAGCTAAAAAGATCAGATATTTAAAGAGAGTTTTAATCTCATCTGCTAATGAACTGCCTATCCTAGAGGTTATACTTTTTTCACCTAGATTTATGGAATATTTAATTCTTAATAAATGAAAAGCCACTCCCTCTCATTCACTCTTTTTCATAGCCGCTTGTCTTAATTAGGGTCGCAGGGGGTGCTGGAGTCTTTCCCAGCTCTCAAAGGGCAAAAAGCAGGGAAACACCCTGGACAGGTGTTGGTTTACTGTGTGCTGTGCTGTGATTCACAATGGCAAATAGTCACTTTCACTTTCATGCAGAAATATAATATAACAGAAGTGTAGAAACATAAATAGAATATTTTATTCTGAAACTGAAAAATCTTTAAAACACCACTCTATAATGCAAGACTAATGTCTGTTTTCTCACAAGAAGCCATTATGAAGAGAGAGAGAGACAGAGAGAGAGAGAGAGATTATTTGTCATGTTTCTCATTCACACCAGAGCTAATGGACATGCATAATGAAACTGCATGATGTCCCTCTTCATCTGCTTCACATCACACTGACAAACACACACACACACACACACACACACACACACACACACACTTTTTACTCTACCTTTAGCTTTTTCTTTAATAATGCAATACATCAGGGCTTCAAGCACTTAAAGAAAAGTTGCAACATCTTTATCAAAGAGGTGTTCATTCCATCAATGATTTCAATGTTTCAAGTGTGCTTTTCTGATATTAGACACAGAAAAGTGCCTACTATGGCAGTCTGCAGTACACACAAGTATTCAGATAGATCTCCAGTAGAAACTCTCACCTACCGTTAATGCAACCCCTCAGTTATCTCCAAAAGATGGGACTCGGCACAGTCTTCCATGGGCTGCAGAAGTGCATCCAATTCCAGGGTCACAGGCTGCAAACCTGCAAACACGCAGAGGATTGTTGCTGTAAGATTTGCAGATGCATGTAATATGTGTGAACATCCCATGATAAAACTATATAATAAGAGATTAGAAGGGTTTATTCTGCTTCTGTAAAATGACCATTTTGGAAGTTTGGGCTTTATTTAGCAATTCTTTTACTTCATTTTTTTATCATGTTTACTAAAACATTCCACCACTAGATCACCTTTATCTTCCCTAAAACATCCCTACTGTGACCAGAGGAGATCCCATTTTATTTTCTCACATAAAAGCACACTAACTCATATGGCTCTCCGCTCCCTTTGTTCCCTCTGTTACCATATAAACCAACAAGCTTGGCTTGGACCCTTTCATCACTCCAGAGTGCAGTGATTTAAGACTCCAGCCTTGCTTATCCCCCCTCCAATGTTTTCATTGCTTATGCCCTCACTAGTCAGGACTTGACAGACAGGTTGTTTGCAGATCAAGAAATCAAATTCCATTTAAACTTATGTGCATTGTGGTTAAGATCGATCCCACCTTTGAAAGTTTTTGAGGGATTTGGTAACAATCAAATCATAATGTGTCCTGGTGATGAACTAATAACAGAACATAAGCTGATGAAAGATATAAACGGGCTCATATGAGTGGATTAAGTTTTATTTGTAACTTTTATGTAAATTTTCAAAGAACAAGGTGAAAAGGGGCCAAAAGACTGATTTTGGTTTAATGACATTAACTTCATCATTATCTGCATATATGCTTCTTTATTTCCTTTGGAACTGATCATTTAAGCTAAAAATACATGCAATATAACAAGTACGGTCTTCCTGCCTGGCAACATTCTGGTCAGCTACCCAGCTAATAAATAAACATTACTAAGTTCTGGTCTCTACATGTTAAAAGTGAGATTAAGCCACCCTGTATCTGAGCCGCTCATCCTTACTAGGGTGCCCAGGGGTGTGGATTATTATCCATGCTCTCCAAGTGGAGAAACCCCAGATGATGAGAGAACAAACATTATACAGAAGGGACCTGTGAATCAAACCCAGGATCTTACTGTCATGAGGCAACAGCACTGTGCCATCATGTAGGATCCATGTCAATATCAACTCATCTGCTTACATTTATTTATCTCCAAAGAAAACTTTACAGTGCACATAGCTCTGAAAGCTAATGATTGTGGGAAAAGGTAACAATCAGCAAAGAACAACCGCAATTATATAATTATGCAATAACTGTGACAGTCCTGCTCACGATGTAATTCTCCACTCATGCACCAGATTTAAGCTTAACTCATGTCTGGGAAACAAGCACACGGTGTAAAATTATGTGTCAAAATGTGCTAAGCAGTCTAGAAACCTGCACACCCAATTTCAGCTGGCATGATCCTTGTGTGGTTTGCAATGGGAGAGTGTGTAGTGCTATAAGCTGAGTGTGCAAGGTGCTGTGAATTGAGTCCCAAACGGAAAACAAGTTTAGAATCTGTCCCAAAAGTTTCAAATGGACTGTTTCTATCCATCTCACACTCCCCTTCTTTTTCCCCAGTCTCTCAGTGGCCCAGTCTAACACACGTTCAAACACACACTCCGACCCCTGCTCTATATATATCTTTGAGCTTTAGTTCTGTCAGATGAGACTCCATTATCTGCCAGTGGGGGTTTTGTGTTGTTTTCTGCACCTGTCTCTCCGTTTACCTCTCATACAGTCGCCCCAGGCAGCCTAAAAATAACTCCCATGCCCCAAAACACTCCCATTCTACTTCCCTCCCCCATCACCCCCAACCTCCGTTTTCCTGTAGGTAGTTGTGGTGGGGTTCAGGTTACACTCCAGCTCTTTTTACCCTCCTTTTACAGAGCCACTGTGACATTATACTGGACAGAAATAACAAACGGATCCACCGCTGGCACCATCCAGACTGCGATCAAAGCCCTAATGGGACTTTATATAAACTTCTCGTACTGAAGGGACGAACTGGAACACGGTTGGGGTTTCTGTCACATGTCTCACACACACATTCACGCACACTGGATCACAAGGAGCGTTACATTATCAGTGTAAGCTGCAAGATCTGAGTTAGGTGCAACTATGGAAAGAAGGTTTTAGCCACAAAATGCACTTTCTTTACAGAAATGGAGTGATAACAGTTAAACACTGAGCTACAATACTGCAAAAAAATCCTTTGTTTTATTCTGCTTTGGTTGATGCCATAGAACAGTGCTGTAAAGTCCCCTAGAGGACCGAAGCTGGGCATAATTATAAAGATGACAAACATTGTTCTAGAATTGCTTGCTAAATCAAACTTTCTTGTTGATCGGTCTGAGACATCCAGATAGTTATGTTTATTTTTTTCACTGCGAGTCAATATCAAACTTCTTTATTTCCAATAATGTCCATTCTTGCTGCTTATCCTAACTAGAGTGGTGCCAAAGCCTATCCCAGCTCATAGCTCATAGGGCTTAACGCATGGGGCAGGTCATCAGTTCATCAAAGAGCTAAAACACAAACACAATCAGTCGCATCAAGGGGAAAATTTAGCATCTCCAATCCATATGATATGCATGTCTTTAGACTGAGGGAGCAAACCTATGCAGACATGCAAACCTATGCAGAAAGTAACCAGGCCTTCCTGGCTGGGAATTGAACCCAGAACCTTTGCACTGTGAGGTGACACCACTAACCAGCGTGCCAACAGGCATTTCCTTTTTTCGATGATATAGAATTCACCCCTCAGGAATCTCAGGTTAAAAACAGGGCCTGTCAAGAGGACATACCTTTGGCTTGGGACGTCTAAACAAGCGGTAAATATGAGAAATGACCAAGAAAAGCAAGCATAAACTCAAACACAGCACTAGCTAGCACTATGCTTCACATGCGTGGGAAGTGAAAGCCAGCAGCTACCACTGAGGGTTGCATACCGAGAGGTCTTGTCAAGCGAAGCTTTGAAGTCAAACAATCACCATCACCTGGAGACTAAATGAGCTTGCATGCAAACCTTTTGAATTAAACCAGACCTTCAATTGGTACTTTGCTCTCTTCAATCTGACATCTAGCTCTGTAGCTGCCAAGCAACATCAGCAGTCTCAAATAAGACACTGTGGAAAGAAAAAAAAAAAAACAAGTAAATCACATCTTTTTGTAGGTCATGGAAGCTTTGTAGTTGCCTGCCCTGCAAATCTTAAAAGATTGGGCATTGGTGCCATAAAATAAGCCTTTTTGGTGCATGAGATGAGAGAGTGTGAAGAACCTTTTTAAAGTTTAAAGAATTCTCACATACTGTTAAGATTCTGGGAATACAACCTTTACCTTATTGTAAAAGTCTTTAAAGCCTTTTAGGTTCTAAAAACCCAGAAATCACTTTTTCACAAACTTTTAAAATCACTAATTATCCAATCTTCTGGAGCCTTGTTAAAAAGAATAGTCTTTAAAATCTAAAATCCTGAAAT
>CM029373.1:13717552-13723918 GCA_017165825.1 Hepsetus odoe | reverse complement strand
ATACAGTGTGTGTGTGTATATATATATATATATATATATATATATATATATATATATATATATATATATATATAAAGAAATGAAGTTTAAGTCAAAAACTATTTATGCAATCTGTTTGCTTGAATTGGTCCATTAATTATAAAATGTTCCTTCCGTATAAAGGATAAGTTCACATGATGTAGAAGATAAACTAAAAAGTGCAGGGCATGAGCAAAAGGAGGTAAACAAACCTACATTTCCACAGAATGTCTGGCTGCTGACCCAGCATTAGATTTGCACACCCTACACAATTTCAGTGAGAACTCTGGTGACTCTGATCCGCTATCTCTCCGAAACTCTTTCGCCTAACAGCAAAAGTAAACAAAACTGAATACATGCTGAAATCTGCTCCTACGCTGCAATCTGCTGAATATATTTCCATGGCAGTTTAAGGCTTTCAATAAAGGCAGCCCAAGAGATCCTCAAGCCAAGGTTTAACCCGCCTACTGTCAGACAGTGCATTGATTTGTCAGGTCCTGAGTACAACACTTCTCGCCATAGCTTTCATCCCAAACCCCAACACAGCTAACACCATCTTTACTGCACTGAAACCAGCAGGCAGCTCAGTTTTTGGCGTGTTTAGCTGCAAACAAGAAAGCTGTGTCTAACCACCATCGCTCACAAAACCAAGCAGGACAGTAAGGCAGCATCAGCTGAGTGGGCTCCCAGGGGACCTCTGGAGAACAGGCTCTTTCTCCAGCCCCTCCATCTGCAACATATCCATCAACAGCCACTCAGTCTTGTGCTCCTTCTCTCTTTCTCTGCCTCTCGCTCTTTCACGGTGCCGATAACAAGGAAAAAGAAAATGCAATTGGGTGCAGATCCAATAAACGGGTAAAACAGTTTCAGGAATGGTGCTGACAAATTGGCACAAATGCTCACTGAGAATTGAAACAAGTGTGTTTATAAAGCTCATACCATTATAGTGAGGTAGGTGACGGGGAAGATACAGACATGATGAAAGCAAGATAAGTGAGCTGAAGTGACAGACTAGCCAGGGCAGGAATAGTGGATCACCTGGGATCCCGTATGAGTTTGACAATTACCCTAGAATCTGACTCTACATATCAAACACTTAACACTGATGTGCTGCTCACTATAGCAGGCTACACACACACCTACAAGGTAAGCCACTAGAGACAATTAAACTGCAGCAAAGCTACACCAAAACAAGTCATTAGAGGCGAGGTGGTCAGTCAGCAGGGTCTGTGAAACACAGAAGGGTCAGACATGTTCAGATCTTGCTGGAGTTTTTCACGAGGCTCTGCATGTGAGCGAAACCCTGGATTGAAGTAATAAATCCTTTCTATTCAGTTTACATTCAGTTTAGGATCAGTCTAGCAGACTTTAATCGGTCTTTCAACAATCGTTCTGCCTCTTCATCCTCAGGCTGGATTTGAAGGATAAGCACTTTATACACTTTTTTATATTCTTTCTAGTTAATGCTCAGGGTAAATGATTTTTAAGCAGCGTGTTCTGAATATAAAAACAATAATGACATATCGATTGGTCAGTTATTTTTCTGCTGTTTCATACAATATTTGAAATTCTGCAGTAAAATTTGAAAGTTTGCAGTAAAATATGTCATTTGAGATGATTTGACCTATATTATTCTTTAACCATAACATCCACTACTTCCATAGACATGGGGCATGGGTTAGCTATGTCCCCTCACAGCGAGAAGGTCCTGGGTTTGATTCCTAATCTGGATGGCCTGGATCCTTTTTGTGTGGAGTTTGCATGTTCTCCAGTGTCTGTGAGAATTTTCATCCTGGTCCTCCGGTTTCATCCCACCGTATCTGTACCCAACCCAAAGACATGTAGCTCAGGTGGACTGGAGAACCTAAACTGTCCCCTTTGTGTGTTTATCTGTGTTTGTCTGTCCTGCAAAGTTCTAGTGATATGTCCAGGTGGTTTCTCTCCCTTCTGCCCTCTGAGCTCTGGGATAGGCTCCCATGACCCTATTTGGGATAACCAGCTGACATGATTGATGGCTGGATGCAATAGTTAGACAAAAAAGACAAAAGACAGATTTAGGCGGCATGTTTGGGGGTTAATCTTTGCTTTTTAAGTGACTTAAATTAAGTTTAGAAGTCAACTGCTCCCCAAAACACCCCTAAAACGCCACTCAATTCACTCAAAGCGGAGTTTAGACATAATAACTTCCCAGAATAACCTGGTGATGGACAGACAGCCCTGCAGCAGTGTCTCTTTCTCACTCTCTTTGTCCCTTTTCTTCCTTCTCTCCCTTTTCTATCACTTTGTTGCACCTACTCACTCCCTTCTGTCTCCTTCTCTTTCACACTTACTCTCCACTCCCTTTTTCCTTTTTCTCTCTCCCACTGTTGCTCCTTCCCTCTGCCCCTTTCCTTGTGGAGAGCAGCCAAACTGTCCCCACAATAACAAAATGTTCATGTTTTTCATCGTCCTAAGGGGATCCAGTCCCCACCAAGAGCTAAATATGCACACAAGCACACCCATCTCAGTCAGGAGCTGCTGATTCAAATGTGCCAGGAAAATGAATTACAGGCACAAAACACGCTCTGGCACAAGGGCTCAAACACACGCTCTGACTAACATCTTGTAAACGGATTGTAGCAAAATGTAATAGAAGCTCAGCACAATCATCACTGGGTTTAATGGACAAGACTTTCATTTAGGAATAATGGCAAAATTGATAGTAGGTAATAGACAACATCTGTATTTAAATGCATACAGACACACACACACACACACACACACACACACACACACACACACACACACACAAGACAGTAGAGCAATTCATTATCGGGGGAGTAGCTGTTGCGTAAGAATCCATTTTCTGAAAACTGACCACATCACTTTTTCCAGGACCCTAACCCTGGAAAACTCCTTTCCTCAACTCTCTCTTTCTTTCTCTATCCTATTTCTCCCTCCATTCTGTTTCTCTCTTGAACTCTTCTCTCTCTGTTTGTTTCTTTTCTGTCTCTATTTCTTGCTGTCATTTTTTTTTCTTGTTCCTCTTACTTTTCATTTCTCCTTGTGCATTTTCTTCTCCTCTCTCCCTCCCATCTGTCTTTTTTCTTGCATATCTCTTTTTCCTTTCTCTGTCTTGTTCTCTCTCCGTTTCTCTCACACCCCCCACGTTCAGTAGCGAGTTTATTATTCCTGAACGTCACACCTCCTGATAAATCTCTCCTCCCCATGTTTGTTAGGTTCCGATCACACTCTGTTTATTGAGCTAAATATGCAGCGTAGCGACTGTTTATTCTGATCTGACTCGGCCTAAACACAATGAGACCCTGGGAAAGAGAGAGAGAGACTGAGAGAGAGGGAGAAAGAGAGAGGGAGAGAGGAGAGTAACAGAGACAAGGGAGAGAGAAAAATTATGACGGAGAGAAGAGTGATTTGTAAATCGAAGGGTGAAAACGACAAGCAGATAAAGAGAAAAAATGAGAGACAGGAGAGAGTGTTTCTTCTCTGTTCATTTATTCTTTCCTGAGCCTCTGTAATTAGTCTCTCTATTAACAGAAAATACACTTGACCCCCCCCCTTCTCTCGCTCTCTCTCAAGCAGAGCCATTCAGTGGAATCCAATGCTACTGTTAACCACACAAACAAAACAACAACTAAAACAACAACAGCAGCTGCATCTTGACTGAGCCCATTTGCTTGAAATGTCAAACCCTCTTTTTTCTTGAAACACTTTTTCCTTTTCTCCATCTCGAATATCAAAAAGGTTGCGCTTTTGAGACCAAAAAGACACAAAAATTGATTAACGAGCTTATTGACTTCCACAAAGAAAAACAGTTAGAGTACACTGTCTTTGTTGTGGGAGTGGTTGCTAGGTTACAGGTGAATAAAGCGATCTTTAAAGAGATGTTCAGTCGGGATCTAAAAAAATAATAATAATTTTCCCAGCAGTAACAGCACAGGCCGACTGCGTTGTTCTCGTTGATCGCTGCTAAGTAATCATTTGCTAAGTAACGGCTGGCTTTACGCAAATCATTTTCTTAACTATCAGATTAAATATCACACTGCAGTCCTTTTGGCCAAACACTACGAAAGCAAGTCTGCATCCAATTCATGGCCTATTGCTGCCTAGGAGAAAACTTTCTGATGAGTAGCTTTTACTGCTTATCGCACTGGAGTTGGTCAGAAAACACTTCAACAAAACAAGCTGTGAAACGCTTACAGATGGTCTGAACAGAAACACATTACGGTAAATCTGCTGAAAAAGGTTTCTATAACAGCAGCAGCTGTGATTGCCATGAGGCTGGTCTAGAGGTAGGGTACACACCTATGGACCCAAAGGTTACAGTTCAAATCTCACCTTCAACATCTCCACCACTGGGTTCCTGAGCAAAACCCTCAACCCCAAAGTTGCTCCAGGGGGACTGTCCTTGTATTTAGGAACTGGAAGTCAGTTTTGGACAAGGGTGTATTCTAAATGCCGTAATTGTGTATAGAAGCAGCAGATCTGAAGGTCAGGTATTTTGTTCTCTGTTTTGCACTTTTGTGTGAAGAGTTTGCATCTGAGGTGTTATAATAAAAGTAATTTCTATTTGCACCAAGTGAATGGTGTCGAATCCCTTCAGAATGAATCAATTCAAACTGTGGTGCAGGCTGAGACTTCCTGATATGCTAAACATCAGAGAATCCTAAACAAATGGAATGAGTCACTGTGATGGTCACAGGTGTCCGATCTGTGGGGGATGATTGGTGTTTCCTTGATAATGGTGCAGCCGAACTAAGCAGTTAGGACGAGCCGCAGCCTTTATGAAGACGACTTTTTAAAGGTTAAGCTGCAAGCTAGGCATAAACAAGAACTCAACACGTGTGTGTGTGTTTGTGTGTGTGTATGAGTATGTGATGCAGAGCAAAAGGCATACTGCAAGTTCTTTAGGCTTTTCCCAGAATGCACTGCTGTAACCAGCCTAAGGTCTTTGTGTTTTTAAAAGAGAGAAAAAGGCCTGAGCCTGAACCTAAAGCACAAAACCAACCTCACACACACACACACACACACACACACTCTTTTCCTATCTCACACTCTCCTACTCTCTCTTTAGAATTTACTGCTGAATGTTTGTAAAAAGCTGCTTTATCTGAAATCATAGTTGTTTGGTTTTTTTTTTATTAACATAAAACATTTAACATCCATTAACATATCTCCTCAGTCAGCCTAGAGCAGATTAGCCCCGCCCACTCCGAAGTGATGTTTCAGCCTCTTCCTTTTAAATGTGCTGAAATAAATGGCAACCAATCAGAAATGAGATTAAAAACTATAAAACAGGCCGTTGAATTCGAAGGGATAAATAGATCAAACCCCTCTGCACCACTCACTTGGAGCTGTGATTGGTCACCCTGTAATTGGTTAGAATACCAACACTGGTATAATGTTAACAGACAATATTTTCCACAAGCCTATTAATAGCAATATTAATAAACCCAATAATCAAATTTAAACTCAGTTTTAAAGAGCTGTTGTGATGCTCACTGAAAATAATGTGTGATCCATCATTAAGTGTTTTTGTTAAAAGCAGTGCCTTTGGTAAAAAGAAGCCACACACACTCACACACAGACACAGACACACACACACACACACACACTGTCTCTCCCTATGGTACAAAAACATGTTATTTAAACACCATGGGACAAGGTGGGTTATAAATAATCTGTGTGTGTGTGTGTGTGTGTGTGTGTGTGATAAAAGTGAAAGAAAGTGAAAGTGACAACCCATCATTGCGAGGTCACAGCACAACACTCAGTGAACCACAACGAAATTGGACCTCTGCATTTAACCCATGCAAACACCGTGCAGCAGTGGGCAGCTATTGAAAGCACCCGGGGAGCAGTGACGGGGACGGTCCCTTGCTCAAGGGTACCTCAGGGCAACCTACTGGTGAGGGAATCGAACCCACAATCTCCCGATGCGGGGCAACTCCCTCACCACTAGGCCACTGCTGCCTTGTGTGTGTGTGTGTGTGTGTGTGTGTGTGTGTGTGTGTGTGTGTGTGTGTGTGTGTGTGTGTGTGTGTGTGTGTGTGTGTGTGTGTGTGTGTGTACAATGATGCAACATTTTAACCTTAAGAGGTGAGTAACCCTGTTCAATTAAAGCAATTTGAAAACATTTAATTCATCATTATTTCTGCATTCTGTTCATTTCAGCTTGAGTTCAGTGCATATCTTAACACAAGAAACCTTCATCCATCACTCTTCTATTCATCTCTCTATTTACACCTCTCTCTTCTATTCATTGCTTTCTCTTCATCTTTTCAAATTGCGCTCTCTCTCTCTAGCTCTTCTTTTTCACCTTTCTTCTGTTCATCTCTCTCTTTTATTTAT